>CABFVZ010000500.1:208439-224150 GCA_902151445.1 Timema monikensis | reverse complement strand
ATCTACTGGCGTCAGCGACGGGGGGAATTTATGGTCCGAAATCCGGGTCCTGGACCCCTCGGAACTTGCCCGCTCGTAAAAAATATCCCGTGCAATACACAACGCCATGGTCTGGCACTTCCCGGAGAAATAATTAGGACATTACGACTGCTGCGCACAATACATTTACTTCCGTTACGGACCCGGACATAAATTTGAAAATTAGGGTTATGGGGAAAATAAAACTTAAACGCGGGAGGCTATAGCTAATGAAGAAGACGCGGGCATTTGTTCACAATATAAACATTCACATTTCATAAATATATGAATTTAACCTACTACTTTTTTATTTCTCATATAAAAAAGTATTTTAACACCACGTCTTACTACCCGTTTGGGTTATACGCTTATGTAATAACTACTCGGTGACCTGGCGGTCTAGGGGTAAGGTGTCGGGTCTTCTGTGCTGGGGTCCGGGGCACAATCCTCAGTTCCGGCATAGTTTTTTCTGAATATTAAACCCTTCCTTCAGCTCTGACAAGACGTGTATTAATCACAACTTGTGAATGCGAGGAATGCCAGGCCTCCACCGTGGTTCGGATCCCTCGTTAAACTGTAGGTCTTCCATTCCATCTCACAATCACCCTACCATTACACATTAGCGTAAGTGTGTATAACCCGGACGGGTAGTAAGAAGCGGTGCTAGTAGTAGTAATAACTACCCACCCGCTTCGGTGGCCGCATGGTCTAACGCGCTACTCTCACAGTGGACTAGACTGTCGATGAGTAGGAGATCGATGCTCAATTCTCGGTCGGGTGTACTGAGGGAGGTTTTCCAAAATGGTTTTCCACTCTACCTCTATGCAAATGCGGTTACACCCATAAATATAACCTTCCGAATACTTAAAATCATCAGCGTAATTAGTATATTAGCGTTTAACCCGAACAGTTAGTAAGATGAGGTGCTGCTACTAACTACTTATGATGGGAATGAGGAAGATTGAATTTAGAAGAGGTGTACCTTCATTTGCCTGGATAAAAAGAGGAAAACCATGATACACGTGTTTTGTTTTGTTTGTTATGTCCGGTGCTTGACTAAGGATTGGGGTGATTCGCGTATTTTCCCTCATTGAGCTGTGAATAAGAAAGGTAGAATCTGGAGGAAGTGTTCATGCTTTTTCATGGAGAGAGTTTGATTAAAACATTTAGGAAAATAGCACCATGGTACACCTAAGTGAAATTAGAACACTGATCTCCCGGTTACTGGTAACACTGATCTCCCGGTTACTGGTAAACCAGATAGGACGAAACTGAATCCTTTCTATGCCATTGGTGCGAGCTTTTATTTGATTAAATGGCTAAATTAGCTTAAACCAAGCTGTATTTCATTGTCAGTTTACAATATATTATAATTAAATGTTAATTAGCTCACTAGAATAAGTGCCTATCTAAAACTACCAGACAGTAATTTAATTTCTCTAGTTTAAATGTTCTAGCTAAATACTCAAATAGATTATCTATAAATGCAGCAGATAAAAGAGAATACAACTGAAAAAAATTGACAAACCAAAAAAAGTGAACAGTAGATAGAATATTTCCATTCATCGGAACACTTAAAATATATATTTTGTAAGAATTAAAAAGGGTTAAAAATTAAACAATCTGAAAATGGGCTTTAATTTCCTTATTGAGACATAAATTAATTGTTGAAAATGTGAATCAATCGTGATAAATTGCTGTGTTTCATCTAATTTAACACGTTAAAAAATATTTGTTTGAAAAGTCTATCTTATAACACTAAACCCTGGTCTATTTTGAGAATTTATTTTTTATTTATTGACACTTAAAGTATTATTGAGGAATTTCCGCCATATTTAAATTTTCTATATAGACGAGAAGCGTGTTATAAAAGTGTTACTGTAATGATATATTGTAATATGATTAAAAACTATTAGTTTTTCAAATTGTTTCTCGCTCTCTCACTCCACAAATGTGGATGCTTTTCCTCTACATTTTTGGAATCCTCATCCGGAAAGGTAGTAAAATTCGATGCAAAAATAATTAATTTAATTAAATTACGGTACCACTACGTCTTACTACCCGTTCGGGTTATACGCTTGAGTACTACGCTAATAGTTTAGGGATTGGGAAGGTTGAATTTAGAGAAAGTGACCAGCATTTGCGTGGAATGATAGTGGAAAACAATTTAGGGAAAACCACCCCAATTCACCCGAACGAGATTCGAACCTCGATCTCCCCGTCCTCGGCAGTTTAGCTCAACACGAATCTAACACGTTAGCCAACTAAGACACCGAGGTGGGTTCAAAAATAAAACGTTCTATATACTTAATATTTTGTTATTTTCTAGACTGAGATGATATATTATTTGAAATGCATTTTATAGTAATCATTATATTATACTAACATACGTTGTAATCTAGTTATACTTTCTTTGATTGATTCTTTACTTTCACCCGACTCCTCGGAGAGAGAAGTATTGTGATTGTAAAAAATATTGAGCTCGAGATGTTGATAAATATCGACGTTTAATGACCCCCTGAAACCGAAAAAGTTTTCGCGATGCCGTCTGTCTGTACCTCAGGCTAGAGCCGAAACCATTTTACCGAGGAGGCTAAAAATTGATATTTTGGGTTTTTGTAAGGTCTCCACCCGCTCCCCTCCCCACCGAGGGGTTTTTGGAATCAAATATCTAGCCCTTAATATAAGTGTAGTTTGCTGAAGGGTAAAAATAAGGGAAAAAAAACTATTCTCTGGAAATCCGCTCTAATGGTTTTGATTAAATTCCATATCAAGATACTGTTTATTATTATTATTATTATTATTATTATTAACAAAATTTCAACTTTCATTTTCCTATAAAAATGAATTTGAGAGTACGTTTTAACATAAGTGGATATTTCCAATTTTAATATCTTCGCAACTATTTTAAATACAAAATAATTTATTATTGTAAAGTTGTATTAATATTGAGAATTAAAAAAACATTTATTTAAATTTACATCTAATAAAACCGTAAGTTTCCAAGCTCTAACAAATATATATATATAAATCATGGTATCATGGTCTGGGAAATTGAAATTTGAATATTAAGTTCTTTTGTGGTCAGAGATGTTCCTCTATTCTCATTGTTTTTGTAACATTGTATATTATTTAATTTTACACATCTTATGAGCTTGAAGTAGATTTCTCAATTTCTAGGTAAAGGAATGAGAAAGTCTGTGTGGTGTACTGTACCGTTTAATTAAATCACAACTATGGGGATGATTCTCGTCTGCTANGCAAAAAAAGAAGAGTTTTTTACAATTTTTATATTGAAATTTTTTTTGTCAAAATAAATAAAATATTTCTCCAGTAGAAACATATAGTTTAATTTTCTTTACGTGGTGTTATCATCAGTTATTGAAATCTTTCAAGGGTGTCCTGTAATCTAACAACAACATTTTCTCTTAATTTTAAAAGTTGGTCATCAATTCCTCCATGCTCTTGAAAGATATTCAAAAACTGTTGATATCACCATGTGAAGAAAATTAAACTCTATATTTATAATGAAACCATTTTTTATTTATGCTGGCCAAAAAAATATTAACTATAAATCTGCAAAAACACTTTTAATTTCTGTAGTCCCCTACTCCACCTTAACGTGCCTTAAATATTTAATGGAAGGCAATGCGAGCTCAAGGTTAAAACTGTTTCAGTTTTTATGACATAAAACTATTTGGCTAAAATAAAAATATATAAATTCAGTAGATACATTTAGTTTAGTTTTATACACATAGTAATATAAACAAATTTTTAATAATATATAGATATTGCGTAATTTGACCAGGACAATTTATCTTGATTTTTAAAGTTTCTGGTTAAATGCGCGATGCTCAAGATAAAAATATTCAATAATGATCGAGATTATTATAATATGTAGAAAATTAAACTAAACGTATTTAATGAATTATTATTTTTTTACCCACTTCAGTGGCTCCATGGTCCAAGGTGTCCCTCTCACAATTGACAAGACTGCCATTGATGGGGATATCGGGTTTTGAGTCACCTGAAGTTGTTTTTTCCCTAAAACGCTTTTCACTCTTCTTCCACTATAATGCGGGTTCATTTCCTCTGAATGCAACCTTTCTAATCCCTAACACGTTAGAGTAAATAGTAAATATGCGTACAAACTGAGCAGGTAGCAAGACGCGGTGCTTAATATATATATATATATATATANTATATATATATATATATATATATATATATATATATATATATATTTTGGGCCAAAGATTTTTTTTTGTCATAAAATTTACAAAAATATGGACTTAAACTACGTTTTATTCCTTGCCACCTTAAAGTCTGTTGGTTTTAATTTGTCTTGTAAACTTGAGCACAGTCGCTTATTTGACTAAGCAGAGTGTAAATATATAGCCTACATTTTAACTCTCGCAGATGATGGTAGTAGCTCTTAAGACTTGCCATAAAGGCTCTCGACCGCGGCTGTCTTGTGGTTAAGTAGATTAAGTTGGTAATGGGATTAACTTGAGCTCTAAAGTGACCATTAAAACTACCAAAAGGAGGTCAGAAGCCCATTCATTGCTAAACCTCGCCCCGAGGAACGTTATAATCGGGAGGTTTTTTGTAGAGTCCAATTTTCATAGGAAGAGCCTTTTCGAAAAGACACACTTTTTTTTTTTCAACATTGACAATATTTTACTTTATTTTTGACGTTATTTTATAATTATTGATAATATCTATCAAAAGTGACATCTGCATGTTCGACTTCGGTGGCTTTGGGTTAAAGCTATCGCAACAGGACCCGATGTTCGTGGGTTCAAACCCATCCATTGTTGATGGATTTTTCTTGAGTAATAACAATCTGTAACACAACTTCTTTCGTAGGGGAAGTAAAGCCATGTCGAACCCTGGAAGTTATGTGAAAATACCTTTTCCGAAAAAATTGGTAGGTTCTTTCACTCTTGCTCATAGGGCCGTATGCAAGAACTTGACTAAGTGGATGCTAAGTGCACACTAGCGTGGGTTTGCTTGCGTCATCATGGGTCAAAAGGTGGAGTGATAGTGTGCTCGGGACCACACAATCGGTCCACTAAGCATTCACTAATGTTCTTGCACACCACCCTAGACATTCTTGTGTGCGGATATAATCATTCGGCTCATAAAGTACCAAGTTTAATAACTCAAATAAATGAAAATGAAATGTCATCTGCATGAATACGTGAAAATAGATATAGTATCTTAGCTAACTGTCAAAATAAGCTTATTTTTCTGATGGTTATAGTAGCTTAACACCCCGCCGCGTGATTCAAATATAACGTCATGTATTTAAACTTTCAAAATAGTGAAGCAGTTTTAAGACTTTACCATCTCAGCCAGTAAATCTGTCGACACTGGCGATTAACTTCCTTGACGCCATTGTTACTGCTACTGTGCTGTTGTTTTTCAGTAAGAGAAGGATTAAATAAGAAAATAACAGTGTTCTTGCTAAGATGAACCTAGTGAAATGTTTGTATGGGGTAAAGGAGCCTCTAATGGGTCCGCCTCGGTAAGCGAGAAATTGCCGCGCAGACGTTCAGCTCTAACACAATATATAATTCTACAATGCGTTATTTCAAAATATGGTTCACGCCTATATCTATATATATATATATATATATATAGTTTAATTTATTTGAAATCTTTAAAATGCACGTTCTAAACTGACTGATTATATCAGCACACAACCTATACACTAACTTAAATCTAGTACAGACACAACACCCAGCCCCCCAGCTGTTAATTCATCACTCTGTAAGGGGAAACCCACATTTCACTAATGATACATTTTTCGGCCATGCCAAAAATTGAACTCGGGACCCTTAGCCCAATAGACAGACACGCTACCGACTGAGCTGAGGTGTCGGACTACGCCAAAATAAAGTAGAAAGATACCAACAGAGCTCCGTTTCCATAACAACCTTATAGATTTATTCATATAAATAAATGGGTGAAAATGTGACATTAGCTCATTTTCAACGGTTTTCTAAGCAGATTTGCGAATCTATGAGATTAGGATTGATAAAAAAGCGCTTTAGAGGTATCCTTCCTCTAACAAATACAGCAATTGTTTGAAAGGCTCACAACAAAATGTTTCAAGATATTTGAGAACTAGCAACTAGCTCCTTTCTTTATCTTGAGATAAGAAATGTAGTTTTTTTTCTCTTTATTTTTGACGTGACAGAGGGTCGTTATAAGGGAAGGGCTAAAGGGAGTATAAGATTAGAGAGAATAGAGAAACAGTTCCAGAAAATGACACAGACCATTGTATTTAAAGCCGTGTGGCCTGACAGTGATTGATACGTTCTCTCTGACCAAGGTGGCCATCTTAAGGAATCATTAACTTGCTCCTATTATTTAATATTTTGTTTAATGGTTTCTATTCGTATAAATATCTAAATCGCAAATCATTCCCGGAAACCACTGGAAAGGATATTTAAGTCAACTATTGATACACCTGCACTAATGGTTGCATGGTCTAAGGAGTCACTCTCCATAATATACTGGATCACTGGTGATGGGAATATCAGAGTTCGAATCCTAAATTGATTTCTACTCCTCCTTAGATACACTTTTTCTAAATCATACCTTCTCTAGCCTGACAGAGTAATTATGATGCGGATAGGTCATACACATAGTAAGATGCCGTGGGAAATAAATTATTGATACGTCCATTATATCGAACCATTAAAATGCTACTCGTGTTGGTTTTTCAAGTTTCATTACCAACTTAATAAATAGTGGAAAACAAGACACTAACTTTCTCACGGCTTTAATTTAAATTCTCTCGGAGAATGTAGATTGTTTAAATAAAGGATCTCCGAAAATTATACTTACAATGCCATAATTTGGATTAACGCCTGAATGCTTTGCGAATCACAAATGATGCTCATATTGAATGTTTGTAGCGTTGTTACTCTAGTAAACTTTGGGTTTTTTGTTGCTACATTTCTTTGATTGTTATTGATATGTTTGCTAGGTAGCTAGTTAGTAGATATTTAATATAGTATCCTAGTTTTAAAGATAATTTTCGAAAATCCTATATTCATAGTAACGGGCAAAATACACACATTTTCAAAAATATATTATTTCCTTAGATTAAATTAAGTAAAAAATCATTAAGGCTGTTCTCAAAATTAACTTTTGGTTTCCATTGCTTTGGGTAACGTTAGTTTAATTTGGTGGCTCTTTTTTCCTGGTCTTATATTAGCTTTATATACATACATAGAAAGTATAATATTTATAATTAAAATTACTGAATGAAGGAAATAAGTTTTCAGATAGTCTGGGTAGGTAGTAAGACCCGGTGCACAAAAATAAAGTTTAATCCGCTTATGCAGCCAATGTAATTTCCAAGAAGATAAACCAATTTTGATATTTAGGTATTTAATATAAGTATTAATACTGTGTATTTTTCTCTTAATAAATGAGTAAAATGTGATCAAAATCTTCTAACACGCTTTCGATAGACTCTTCTTTATGTGTTTGTTGCTTCAGACAAAATTCTTTGAGGACATCAAACTCCTCACAATACATTATATTTTTTAAAACGACTCCTTAGAGCTAGTGCTTATCAAAGTGTGATCCGCGGTGGCCTATCAAGTGGTCCGTAGGATTCCATATGATGTATTTTCCGAAAATTTCATTTAATATTTTTAATCACCACGTCTTACTATCTATTTAGGTTATAAATACATTTAATAAATTAATTTTTTATCTTGTATTTATAGGTGTAAAATGTAATTGCCTAAAAACAACGTTTTTCCTGAATAACTTTCAAACACCCCTTTATTCTAGAACATTCAACTAGCTACGGTACTGATCACCTTCCTTTGTTCTCCCTTCCTTGTCTCCTAAGAAGACTCCAGCCTCTTTATAGTAAGAGAAGGACAGTAGAATGTTGCAATACTTTGAAATTTTACAACCCTCGAAGAAGAATAAAAAAAATTATTTAATTTAGAGCATCACTAACTTATTAAATGTATTATTATATATGAATTTTTCATTAGAGGTGGTTAAAATATCATTACAGTTTAATTCCAAACTGAGAAGATACGTGCCAACTTAAGGTGGAGATGCAGGGGACGTGAGGAAAGGGCGGTGTTTCTGCAATTTTTATAACAAAACTTTTTTTTTTTTGCCAAAATAAATCAAATATTGCTCCAGTGTTTAATTTTCTTCCCATGATAGTATCAATAATTGTTGAATATTGTGTCATGAGCATAGAGGAATTATTTAACAAACTTTTTAACTGAAGATAAAAAGTTGTCATTAAATTCCAGGATAGCCTTTACAAATATTTAAGAACTATTGATATCACCAGGCGAAGAAAATTAAATTATATGTTTGTACTGAAGTACTATTTGGTTTGTTTTGATCAAAAAGGTTTTGATATAAAGACTACAACACTGACCTCTTTTCTCGCTTCCGCTACATCCTCACCTTAACTCGCTTTCTCGTATCGTCTGACAGCCGAAACCCGGTGAATATACCGCGTGTATAGAAACGCGTGACACACGTAACAGTGTGTAATGTAGAGGAGCCGCTGAACTAATATTGTCAGAATCAACGCGGGTGTATTAACTGATTAGAGACATCAGACAGGTGGAGGGGAGGCCGGTAGTCACAGCGGCGGCGAGGAAGTAATTAGAGCGACACATGCGAGCGCGCACACACATGAGGTGTTAATACAGGAAGAGTGACAAGCGGGGTAATGTTTAGCCAGAGGGAGAGAGAGATATACTTGCCACACTAGACAAACACTCCCTTACCAACCGTTACACACACAGCACTGTGTTTAATTAACTTTGTTTTCTGGTTCGCAAGCTTAGCATTGCAAAGGTTGATTCTCGATTGATGGGCTTATGGTGGGATAAATGAGAGCGTGACGTATTATCTTAAGAAGACAACACGGTACTAACATTTAGTGATGTATTATCTTGAGAAGACGACACGGTACTAACCTTTAGTGATGTATTATCTTGAGAAGACGACATGGTACTAACCTTTAGTAATTGATGTATTATCTTGAGAAGACAACACTGTACTAACCTTTAGTGATTGATGTATTATCTTAAGAAAACGACACAGTACTAACCTTTAGTGACGTATTATCTTAAGAAGACAACACGGTACTAACCTTTAGTGACGTATTATCTTAAGAAGACAACATGGTACTAACCTTTAGTGACATATTATCTTGAGAAGACGACACGATACTAACCTTTAGTGACGTATTATATTGAGAAGACGACACGGTACTAACGGAGTGTATATACTGTTATGGGGAAAATACAATGTGTAGCTAGTCAGATGATGCCAGAAACAATTCTTTATGAATGAACTGCCCTACTAACTGATTTAACCAGGTTCTCAGCCATAATTTCGGTAATTATGTCATCTCCCACCATTCAAGTATGGATCTTTCTTTGAATAGAGCTATATAATAACGGTGACAAGGAGGTCAGGGTTTGAATCCCAGTCGATCGGGTGTACTGAGGGTTTTGTTTTTTTCCTAAATGCTTTTCCACCGCCACCTTTTGTGAAAATTCTGGTACTTTTCCTCTGAATTACATCTTACCTATCCGTATCTAATTAGTGTAAACATGCGGATAGCCCGAACGGGAAGTAAGACGTGAAGTACAAAACTATTTTTTTTATTGATGTACGGTTTTTGTCAAACATTTAATCGCATATTCTTTGAATTGAAAACTGACACCTGGACACGAGAATTGAACCCTGGGCCTTTGGTTTAGTACGCCAATACTCTTACCACTGAGCTCTCCAGGAATCGTCCCGTGCCCAGGGTCATTCTTCGCTCATATTTTAAGGCAGAGTCTGTGAAGGACGTGCGGAAATCATCAGCGACACAAGTGATCATTATTAAGATCGCGAGCTATTAGATAATGCAGTCGCCAAAGACTTGGGAGGACTTTATGCTGCCAATAATACAATTAGGCCTTTAAATTGTACGAATGCGCGTATCATGATGGATCAAATAGCCACGGAATTACACCTGAATATCTCGGTATTTTACAGTATCGGCGTACCAAGCCAAATGTCCTGGGTTCGGTTAGCATGTCCGGGTGTCATTTTTCAATTTAAAGAATATTATATTTAGATGTGTTTATAACTTTAACTAATACATTTAATAAATTGATTGGCTATTTAATCCATAATTAAATTTAATGTTTTAATATAAAGGATTCAAGTGAAAAAAGAGAGGAGTCTCATTAAACACATTTTCTAGGACAGCTTTTATATCTCATACCCCACAAGAACCCCAGCAAATATATTTTTTTAAATTCATTAAAAATATTACAGCGAGCTTAACCATAATATAAAATGCATTAGAAAGGTTTTACTATTCCCAGCACTAGCTCACTCTGAGTTAAAATGATACCTTCCCCCTTTTATTTTGTACCCTTGTTATGGGATTTTCCAAACCTTTCCGTATTTTAATATATAGTGCCTATCCAATTTGAATAAATCTGTTAATTTACTTCGTTTTTCAGGCTTTTATGTGATTTTAAATAGTTTCAAACTCATGGAAAAACCGTTAAAACATGTTCAGTAGATGGAGATACTCTAGTACCCTTCCTTTACCCTGTAAGGTAGCACACTTACCTTGAACGGTTCCACTATGGTGAATCTTATAAGAAAGCGCCATAGTGTGATTTGTCAAGGTATGACTGCTATTTTTCAGGATGTACCTTGGTTCTTAGCGGGGGTTGCCGCGAAAATTTCGGAAAATGTATAATTAATTCCTCGATATATTTCACCACAATTGTTTTGGTTGAGATTA
Source organism: Timema monikensis (assembly GCA_902151445.1). Taxonomy (NCBI): domain Eukaryota; kingdom Metazoa; phylum Arthropoda; class Insecta; order Phasmatodea; family Timematidae; genus Timema; species Timema monikensis. Next base: position 213,307 of record CABFVZ010000500.1, on the reverse strand, counting down.
ATTTTATCACCTCTGATATCTAGTGTTCAGAGTTCCTGGCTACATGTCCATAGGTCCCGGGATCGGTCCACGGTGCTTCCAGATTTTCTGTAAAGCAGTAGGTCTAGAACCAGATCAAACTCAGCCTCGTGATAACAAATGAGGAGCTGTTTGAATAAAGAAGCAGCCGCTCCGGTCTAGAAAACTGGGATTAACGCCCAGAGGGCTCGTTGTGCTGACAACGTGACACCATATATCTGCATAAGTTGTCACCATCTTCGCCAACAGATGGTGGCCGCTTGGTTAGGTTAGATTGCGATCTGACGCTATGAAGTTTTTTTAAATATTAATTTAGTGTTTTTACTGTAAGTTTGTAATCACAAAACAGTATTATTTATAAGTACTTCTTCTATTGATGGTTTCCTCGACTCATAGATCATGGACATAAGAACATATTCATGCCAAGGATGCCGCAAAATATATGCGTTGTACTAAAAAGTTTGGGAAACACCGCTCTGCCAAATAATTTGAATATTCATCTTTATAGGCCTATTGCTCATCCCATTGCTCTTTCCTCACTCAGTACATTACTGTCGATATTCGTCAATAAAATTAGCTAAAATTTGTCTTTGTTTTCTAAAAGAGCAGATTGAGATAGGTCTATGTCATGGTCTATAAAGTTTTGATTCTATTAAACTTCATCTTGAGGTGAAAGAGCGTAAAATAAGTTTACCTTTTGCAGTTGTCCGTTGGTCTTTATGTAAGTCTACAGGTCGAATACCCTCTTCGTCCATTGTCAGAATTGAAAGAACTCTATTGAAATTCATTACTGACATCCCTATCGTTTAACTACTATAAATAATTTTTTAAACAATTTAAATTAATTTTTATTATAATCTTGGGTGTGATCTTACGTCAAATAAATTCATTTGACCTTTTATATACGTGAAATCGTTTAAAATACATGATTTTTTTTATACTCTGTTTTGTTGATCAGTTAATAAAAAATATAATTTCAGTTTAAATCCCTCGTGGTTTTTTTTGTATCATTTGGATCTGAAGAAAATCCCATAGTTCGTCAATCTAGTCAACAAAGTTTGGGAACAAAGTAGCTTTTTACATATATATATATTTATTTTATATAAAAGTGTTGTATACAATATAAGCAATAAAAGTGGTGTGCACTTTTGGTTTCTCAAAGTGTTTCCCTTGTGCGACACATCAAACGGCATTCGCGTTTCTTGGAATGTCAGTTGATTCACAACCCGACGATCTCGTGATTGTACAGCACTGCTCCCACTGGAGCGTGGGGTTGTTTGGTACGAGAATAAACGCAACCATACACTCACAACTTGTAGAAAGTTCCTACTACTTGAGGTATTCCAACACTCCTTCTAACAGAGTTGACACTCTCTCTGCCGAGACTTTGAGGAACACTCTCTGGGCAATGAAGTGATATCCGACGCTAGATGCTCGACGCTTTTAAGGAGCCACTGCGCATACCAACACCAGAAATAACGTTGGGTTGTATAGATTTTAACATTTTATTGTGCTAATTGGTACGCCTGACTCAAGATTATTTTGCATGTTGAGAGCTCGTCTCACAGCTGACTAACAGGGAAATTTGTACACAAAACTACGCTTGCACCAGAAAACTTATCTAAGTGCGGTTTTCTGCATTTTTTTTATTGACAGTAATGAAATTATGTCCGGTTTAGTCGTCTTTTCACTTCAAAATAACTACTTTTAAATTGGGTTACATTTTCTAAAGTATAGTAAAACAGTTAATTCATTTAGTTCACCTTCACTGACTTAAAAAAAAAGTATAATGCAGAATACCGCACCAGGATGCGATGTCTTATTCGAGCCACCAGAGTTAGGCTTTATCCGTGGGGTGAGACAGGCTCCAAAGCAGCGATTTTCAACTCTTTTTTTAACTCGTGGCATACTGAATAAGACGCTAAAATTTCCAAGGCACACCATTAGTTTTTAAGGGGAACTTTTATGATTTAAAAACTCGTATTAATATTGTATTTATCAAAGTTCAATGGTTACATTTCTAATCACTTTATTATTTTCAAAAACAATTTTGATAGATTTCAAAACAACTATTTTTCTTCCTTAACGTTTTTCTCGCTTCTTTATCTTCTCCCAAACTCCCGCAGCACACCTGGCATGTTACTTAACTCGTTGTTGGATATGATGAACATATCTATAATAGAAAGTATTTCTATGTAACCGTTTAAGAAGTATTTGTTGATTACTTAACTCCTTTACTCGTTTTGTAATGTAAATATTGCCGAAGTAGACCGCCCTCTGTCAGCAGCAACAACAAAGATATTTAATATCAAAACAATAACAGTACTTCTAAACAACATGCCCAATGTGTTTAATTCCGAAAACGCTTGTTACTGCCCTGGTTGAAACCATAATATTTGTAATCCAAAAAGATGCAATTACCTTTGATTGGTTGTTGACTAACTGCAGAAGTGTAATAGATACCCTCCTGACGATTAAATACAAGAGACTAATGTTTAGCTCGAGAGGCTCAGGGCTACAGAATATCGATGGCATTACTCTTAAGGGGGGTGCTAGTGAGCGCGAGTTTAGTGCATTAATTTAGCAGTTTTTATAGCACAAACATCTTTTGGCCAAAATAAATCAAATATTTCTACTATAGAAACATAGGGTTTTGTTTTATGCACATGCTAATCTCAACAGTTGTTGAATATCTGTCATGAGCATGGCAGCATTTGGTGACAAACTTTTTAAATAAAGAGAAAAGTTAGTCACCAAATGCCGCCATGCTCATAACAGATATTCAACAACTGTTGAGATTAGCATGTGCATAAAACTAAACTCTATGTTTCTATAGAAGAAATATTTGATTTCTTTTGGCCAAAAGATGTTTGTGTTATAAAAACTGCAAATATACTGCCCTAAACTCGCGCTCACTAGCACCCCGCCTTAAGAACTCAGTGGCGGAGGCCATATTTCGTGTAAACAACTTAGAGAATCACAACCAGTTGTGTAGTTAACTGACATACATATAAGCTGTTTTACAAAAACCACCATACAGAGGTGTGGGTGAGCGTCAACGGGGACAAACGGACCTTCCGGGAATCGAACTAGGTCTTACTTACACTAATACAGGTTGCTCACATGACGGTCTTACGTCTAACCTATCTCTTATTTTAGACATGACATCACACTAGTTTATACGTTTGTCTCATACTTTATCCAGTATCTATTTCAATAAAACCGTTAAAAACCAGATTTGATTCACTCTTCTCAGTCGTTTTTCAACCATCCCTCCGTGACCAAGCGCCTTAGGGGCGGTGGACAGACACGTCCACTAGGAAAGCCATTATTTCAACCAACCATAAGGAAGAAGAAAATAGCCAAAGCTATTATATTGGTTTTAGTGAGGATTTACTCGCATCTAGATATAATATTATTAAAATTGAAAAATGACACCCGGGTTCGATTCTCGTATCCAAATGTCATTTTTCAATTTTCATAATCATAAGGAAGATTCAGTTAATTTAGAATATTTTGTTTTTCCTTTGATTAGTCTTTTTTTTATTTTAGCACCGTGTTTTACTAACTGTTCAGGCTATACTCATACATAGTCTACTAATTACGCTAATTAGCTAGGGATGATGGGGATGAAGAAGGTTGAATGTAAATGAATTGTAACCGCATTTGCGTAGAAGTAGAGCGCAAAACCATTTAGGAAAACACATCCACAGTACGCCTGACCGGGATTTTAAAACCAATGTCCCTGTCATCTGCAGTCTTGTCTATTGCGATAGTGACGCCTTAGACCATACGGTCACCGAATTAGGTATTTATTATGTTGTCTATTTGTATTAATTAAATAGCATAGTAGGTATAAACGTGATTAGTTTGAATTATAATGTTGTAATATTTATATTAAAATGACTTGACACTTTTATTGTTTGACCATTCTCTGATAGAGGAATCTCCCCAACATTTATAACAATTTGTCTCGAATGATCATGTCAGAAAGAAGAGGATGCTACTAACTAGCAAGGTGGACCAAGAGTTGAGGAAGAAAGAAGAGGATTGCTACTAACTAGCAAGGTGGACCAAGAGTTCAGGAAGAAAGAAGAGGATGCTACTAACTAGCAAGGTGGACAAAGAGTTCAGGAAGACTGGTAAAATATTACAAATGAAGCTGAAAAATGAAACCTGAGAAAAAAGGAGAGTAAATATTTGAAAATATTTTGGATACAGCAGTGAAGGAGAGAGAGGTGATAAAATTGACATCTAGGGTGACAAATTAAGAAGTTCCAAGAATAGTAGGCCTAAATAAAAAGAGCCATTTTGCAAGTGATTCTAAAAAAGAAAGGCCAACTGTATGGTTCACATGAGAAGAAATGGCTTATTTAGTGATAAAATAGAAGACAAGATGAGAGAGAGAGAGAGAGAAGGGGACCAGGAAGACGAGTAGTGCAACTGATTGATGAATTTAAACAAGGAAAGAAGAGGTTTCCGAATATAAAAAAAGGAAACTGCTCAAAGGATATGCTAGAGGATTCACTTTGGACACGGCAACAGTACCTGTTAAAAGACAGAACATATAGTAATAAGTTATAACTACCTAGTATTGACTAACTTAAATTATTTAAAATGGTTTGCTAATAAAATTTAAAGATTATAAAATGCAAACATATCTCCTTACTTTTTCAATACAAGTTCGGTAGATGTATTTAGTGATACTCGAATGCAGGGGTGTTCAAATTTATTTTTATTTGAGTACCCTCAGATATAATTTTTCTTTAACTTTTTACCCTCAAAGTTGTTGGTGCATGATGTAAGGTATATATATATATATATATATATATATATATATATATATATAT
>CABFVZ010000500.1:156762-208429 GCA_902151445.1 Timema monikensis | reverse complement strand
ATATATATATATATATATATTCGATAATCTAAGTTTACTATAAAATAAATCAAACTAATTACACACAAAATAATGTATTAAATAAAAAGTTTTAATTAAAAAAAAAAATATATATATATATATATATTACGTTTGACGTACCCCCTAAAATATCTTCACGTACCCCGGGAGTACGCGAACCTCAGGTTGAATACTATTGTTCTAGTACATTTGTTTTCAAAGGGAGCACGATGATCAACTAGGGTTGCCGAGAAAATATGTAGACATTTATAATTAAGTGCACAGTTAGTCTTGCAACCAAATTGTTTTAGTTAATATTATTTCAGTATTTCAATTGTTAAAGGTTGACCTTGGTGGTCTTGGGGTATTGTGCTTCGTCTCGGGGCCCGATGTTCGTGGGTTCACACCCAGCAGAGGTCAACGGATTTTTCTTGAGCAATACAACTTCTTACAGAGGGGAAGTGAAGCCGTTGGTCCCATGTCGATTGTGGTATGTGAAATAAGACTGGAAGGTATGGGGAAATACCTTTACCGACAAAATTGGAAGGTCCTTTCTCACTCGCTCATAGAAATTCTCGTGTGTTGATATAATCAGTCGGTTCAGAAAGTGCACGTTAAATACCAAGAGTGCTCTTAAATCTTAATTTTTCGAGGATGTCAAGCTTTAGCCTAAGCTTGAGAGGAACAGGTCAAGTAAAGATGAAATGCACCTACAATTACCCATTATATATGTGGATGTTTTAAGATAGTAAATATCCGTGCACCAATGGGTACGTGGGCAAAGGTGTCAGTCTCATCTTATCTGGCTTACGTTGACGAGGAGGTCAAAAGTACTGTGTTTTTTTTTTACAAACTATTTCCCACTCTCTCGTCACACAAATGTAGATACATTTTCTATTAGATTTTCTGTCAGTGTGAAGTTGTGTAAGGGGAGTACGGTGATAAGTAAATATTGTATAGATATATCGTTGTGGTTAGAAAGTATTCTTCGAACACTGCACCTAAAATATTTCAATTCAAACTTAACTACAATATGAATTAAACACTATCGCCTAATTAGCGAGTATTCTTTAAATTGAATCGAACCCGGGACCTTTGGTTTAGTACACCAATGTTCTGACCACTGAGATATCCAGGAGTCTTCGCGTGCCAAGGGTCATTCTTCTCATATTTTAAGGCAGAGTCTGTGAGGGACGTGCGGAAATTGTCAACTATCCGCGATGTACTAGGCCAAAGATCCCGGGTTTGGTTCGAGTGTCCAGGTGTAATTTTTAACTCTAAAGAATATGATATTTAAATGTGGTTATAATCGTATTTAGTAAATATATTAGTTTGGCTATTTAATACATCATAAATAGCGAGTGGTTGACACAAACAATAGCCTAGGTGAAATATAATTTTATATTATTATTAATAACAAAACGTAAAATAAAGCCGTATACATTTTAATTTGATACGTTTGTTCACAGGCAAATGTTTGCTTAAAGTAGTTGCGAAATATTAGTAATATACACACTCCCCTTAAAGTCCCCCCCGCCTCATTTCTCTTCCCCTCGTTTTACACATTGCTGCCAACTCTGAGAGAAAGCTTTGGGTTGTTGGAATTTCAGTTATTTCTCTTGTTCGCAGATTTATTATTATCGTTATTACTATTATTATATTTTTCTTAACTTCAAAAAGTAAGCCAAAACGTAATTTTTCCCCCGTCAAATTATCCTGTCAGTAACAAATGTACGTTATTTAAAAACTTTTTGGCCTAAAAAAAAGGGTTACCTAATGTTTTTCAAGAATAAATGGATTGTTGTTACAGATAATACGGTTTAAATAGCTAACTTTAGCACATAAAACATACATTTCAGAAAAATAAATAGCTTTTACTTTCACCTTTAGGTTATATGATGTAATATAGGCCTATATATTTCATTATTTATAAACTTAAATCAAAACCAAGCTATTTTGGAAAACAAAAAACAACCAATCCAAGATTGTAAAATAATTGCTTATCTAAAATATTTCTTCCTACAAAAATTGGACGGAAGTAAGCATTTATGCTATCTCTGTGGTGCGATTTTCATAATAAGAGCCTTATATGACAGCTAAACCAGCTACTAGATCTAATTTTACCTATTCATACGTCAAATCATGTAATATGAAGCTGTCACCTTTTATAGATATTATCAATACTTATAAAACTTCATTAATAAAATAATATGGTATTAATTTTGGAAGCAACAGAAAAATTATTATTTTTTGTCTATTTTTTCAAAGTTACCTACTACCAAAATTCTATCATAGTTTGATCGCCAAGGAGAAAATATCAACTTCAAATCCAAAGGAAAATTTCAGGAGGATCAAAATAAAGACCGCTAAATTCTTCATAGCAATGCCAGATACTTGCAGCTTTAGTTTTATATTCTTTAATTGCAGACGGTTATTTAAACAATATCAAAAATAATTGAAGTTGACTATTTTGAACATTTTGCTGCGGTATTTCAAATATTTTCAGTTTCCTCCCAATGTATTTTAAATTGAAAAATGTAAAAGTGTTAAAAACACCAAATTCCTCTTCAACAAAGAGTATATTATTTTTGCTGAACAGACAATAAACCGCCGGAAAGGATTTATTAACTAACTCAATAAAAGTTGTGTATTCAAAATACAAAGGAGGGATCCGGCTTTATCTCCTAACTTTGTAATAACATCAAAAGGAAAACCACTAATGACGTATCATAAAGTTCCACCGTGTCTTAGTTTCAAACATTCTTTCGTGGCTTATTATTGGAGAATTCACAGATGCTTTCAACAAATTCTTAACTATGAGTTGTTATGTAGTTGTATGCTTTTGTTGTAATTTGATAAAATGAAAGTATTAAGCAAAATTCAGCTCATTAAATTACTTTTATCACATCTTATATAAAACAAACTTTATCTTGCATGAGTTGTATCTAATTATATTTTTTTAAGATATTTTAGCACTTATTAATTAACTGTATTATTCGACATTTTCAGTCTTAAATAAAAGCCTCTAATAGTTTTTTGAACCCTAAGCCTGATACTTAATTATTGAAGCCATAAACATATGATTCGTTAGATATTAACTTCAACCTTGTTAACAAATTATATATAAGAAACCTTTAGAAAAAACAAACACATATTTTTGTGGCCAAGTTTCATAAAATTATTAGTGTTCTATATAGTGTAGACCAAGGAGCATACCTTAAGACCCCACTTTGAGGATTCCATTAATTCCAAGAGGAAGTTCAACAATTTACAGGGGTTTAGAACCCCCACCTTTCTGCACTGACGTCAGCATGCCATTGCCTGCATTCTCACTGCTAATTGTTCTTGTGAGACCTCTCAATGTACCAACCGTTCGTACATTTGGATTTTTTTTTCTTTCTTGAATATGTCAAACACCCCCAACAAATTGCACTGCTAGTTGTAATTTCTGTATTATTGTGTTCGAAACTGTCGATATTAAAGTCGTACAGAGGGCGGCAAAACGCTCTCAACCTAAGACCAACTTTTTTTTTTTTTTCCTCCGTCATTCCTATACTCGAGATAAGTGGCTATTAAAACCTTGCTCTAGTGCAAGGAATTGAGGCACAATGGGGGTGGGGGCAAAGATCAAAGTAGTAGCAACTGGAAAGAGGGGAAGAAATGTTGCCCTTTTCTTTCTCTGCGGGGTGTTTCAAAATACTAGAGGGGAAAAGGCACTTATAAAAACTCGTTCCAACTCTTACGTGGCAACGCGACTTTTGTTGTAGACTTTATTTAAAAACACCAGATAGAAAAAGAACCTTTTTTTTTAAGTTGCAATCCTCTTTTATTTCGAGTTTTATTGTGAGCGTAGCAAAAAAATTCTTATACCCAATTGAATGTATTGTTTTCTATAAATAAACACATTTTAACTAGAATAATATTTAAAATTGCATTTGAGTGTAATTTGACGTATTGCTACTTAATTAAGGCAATTTCTACTTTCTCAACTAGGGAATTGTGAAAATTTATTAATCGTGAAAATTTGGTAATCTAAAAAATTTTTTGTCACGTTATGATGAACCTTGACGTTTTATGTGCCTGTGAACCCAAAAAAGTGGATTTTACGTTCCTGTATGCTCCCATGTCTATCTATAACTGTAGCTAAACTCAAAACGTTTTGATCGATTTTTTTAAACTTAATGTTTATATATTATTCTGTTAGAGCTCGAGAATTTTTTATTTTAACCTTCAAATTAAAGGTGTTTTACTAAAAACTAGTTTTTGAAAATTTGATTATTATTTTTTATTAGCTCTAACGTTTTTGTTTAACGGAGGTCGATTAATATCTAGCATGTTGATTAATAATGTATGTTTTTCCAAAAAACAATTAATTTAAGGGTGGTTTATTCATAAAATATGTTTTGTAAATTTTTCCACAAACTTTATTAAAGTGAAAGTATGAATTTATCCGAACAACCATTTATTTATATTTTAGATCCTCTTATAAAATACAAGTTGCATTTGAAACTACATTAGAGTCTTATTGACATTTATTGAAGAATGGGACCGAAACTAGCTCGGTTTATCGAAAATTCTGTCTGTACGAATAGCACGGAACAAAATAGCTGATAAAGATATTGTGAATTAAAGAAAACTTATAAAAACTAATTAAAAAAAACTATTTTACAAAAAACTATTTTACAAAAAACTAGCGACCATACGATTACTGTACAGTAAGAACGGACTCTGTAAATAAAATAATTTCCAAATAATTCTCACGAAACCTAAAGCATGCTACAATTACGGTTAATACGGAACCTCGGATGATCGGTTCTCAGACTCCCTATTGTGATTCGACTTTACGCGTCATTTAAATCGACTGCGGTGGTCTTGGGGTAAAGTGTTGGTCTCAGGACCCGATGTTCTTGGGTTAAAACCCAACCGGGGTCGATGGATTTTTATTGAGCAATAAAAATCCGTAACACAACTTCCTTTGGAGGGGAAGTAAATCCATCGCGCTTCGGTCTCATGTCGATTGTGACATGTAAAAAAAGTACCCTGAAAAGTATGTGAAAATACTTTTCCCGGCAAAATTGGTAAGCTCTTTCACTCTCGCCCATAGAAATTCTCAGGTGTTGATATAATTCATGTTTAAAAAGTCTATGTTATGTACTCTAAATAAATATACAAAAATTACGTCATATAATTTACTGCGCACTTAAGGATGGAAGGGAGGTGGGACCCCGTCCAAGGCCGACTACAAATTCATCGAAAACTAGGGTTATCTAAAGTAGAACTAAAGATGTGTCGAATGTAAAGGCTATGTTTTAAGATTATTATGATATTTAAAAAAAATCCCCAATTGTTAATAAAGTAAAGAAATACTAAATTCGATATATTGGCCGCTTACATAATCAATATGGTTTGCTTTAGCTACCATTTAAAAAACTCAAAATAGATTCTAAGACAATTTAATTATTAATCAATTTGTTTGACTTCCGACAGCTATGGGCTTGTGTTTCCATGGATCCCCTGACCCCTTGATCATCGTATGCCCACCCAACAGTAAGTGTATCACCTTTCTTCGTCACTTGTTCTGTTCTAGCATGAATGTCAAGTTGTTTTAAAAGAAGAGAACAGTCATAGTTCTTGACATACCCACGTAGACTTCGAGTTAATATGTACGACAACTCTGTTGTGTTCTCCCAGGAGGCCTTCTCTTCAAAATGTCGATTTTCTCGAGACTTGTTTCATATTGATTCCAGTTGTTTTCCACCCGAACGTCTTTACCAATTCTCGTCGCGTGTGTCCAACACAGTTTCTTCTCTCTCTTAACCCCCTTCCACCTCCTGCTCCCCAGTGATGGCTTCGCTCAACTCGGAACTAGTTGGCTTCAATTTTCTTCTTCTTATTTTAGCCTTCTTTTCCAATCATGAGATGATAACGTCTGACCCCAAACGTAATTTTCTCGCTCTGTTTCCTCCTCCGTTGATTTATCTTCTATTACGCAAGTTCTCGCACTTTGTTCCATCACTTTATATCCGCTTTTTCTTTTTTTTTTAAATCGGAGAAGATCAGCGACCCTGTTGTGAATGGGACAGGATGTTTTTATCCCCCCAGTCAGCGATGACATTATAGTCGGCTCCTCAAATTACCAACATTTCACAAGATATATAAAGAAAAACAGAGAAGCCGACCATAACTCATGTACAATTATTCTTACAGGTGTCAAATATTTTTTCGTGCCTTACGTCTTATTACCCGTCCAAACCATTCTCTCTCTCTTTTTTTTTAGCACCGCTTATTGCTATCCGTTTGGATTACACCCCTAGGATGATTACGCTAATGGATTAAGGATGAGTAGGTTGCATTTATAGGAAATTACCCGTATTTGCCTGGAGGGGAGAGTGGAAAAATATTTAGGAAAAACTACCCTCCGTACGCCCGACTGAGAACGAACCTTCATCTCCCCATCATCGACAGTATAGTTTATTGCGAGAGTAATGCTATCTCTCTGCACTAATTTTATCTAAGTAATTGGCATAAACTTACTAAACAACCCCTAATTATGTGTATTTTGGGCAATCAGAAATTTTCGCTAATCCGTCAGACCCTCGGTCCCATAAATGTTGGATTACGCTAGTCTACCGTACCAACCTAAACTCGATGGAATGGGCCAGTTCCGCATATGAAACTGTCCCGTTCCATTCTGGTCTAGGTAGGTGTCATCCTGTATTTAGTGTAGCGCTGCACTTGAGGCGTACTAAGTCTGACAATGAACCTGACCCGTTCCATTCTGGTCTAGGTAGGTGTCATCCTGTATTTAGTGTAGCGCTGCACTTGAGGCATACTAAGTCTGACAATGAACCTGGCCCGTTTCATTCTGGTCTAGGTAGGTGTCATCCTGTATTTAGTGTAGCGCTGCACTTGAGGCATACTAAGTCTGACAATGAACCTGGCCCGTTCCATTCTGGTCTAGATAGGTGTCGTCCTGTATTTAGTGTAGCGCTGCACTTGAGGCGTACTAAGTCTGATAATGAACTGGCACTAAGACGTGCTATACCTGTTATATAAACGTGTTGTACTTTCAGTCATTAAAACATACAAGCGCCTAGCGTACAGGACTATCTAGAGTTTGGAGTAAGTAATTACTAATTACACAGAAGATTTACTTAATATGGGGTCCTATTTTGACTGATTGTTTCAGGGCGTTGTCGTTATTAAGCTCTTTGGATAATAAACCCGGATTATACGAGTATTGTGAGTATTGTAGTCAACATGTTTTGTTAAATGGTATTCGGTTACTCAAATTTCAATTAAGGTAATATGCAACAAATCAATAGGGTATTTGAAAGCTTAACACATCATTGTGTAATCTTCTTTAGATTGGATATTGAGAAGTTTGGTTTCAAACTAAGAAAAAGTTAGGACTGCATTTTAGCGTATCAGACTGGGCTAGTATTCACACTGGTGTGATTTCACACCAGACGCAGCATATTAACTAAGTTATTAACCAGACTGGTGGACACGTGGACTAAATGCCAAGCTCGTACTGTCTGGTTTACCGGTGCCAGGGAGTTTAGGGTTCGAATCCCGGCCGTGTGTACTGAGAGTGTTGTGAAAATGTTTTTTGGTTTACAAATCTCTTATCACGTGAACTCAAGCATGTTTTCTTTAAATTCTAACATCCTCATACTTACACCTTTAGTGTAATTAGATGCGTTTCTCTCGAGAAATAAAGAGGAAAAAACCTTTTTATAGCGTGACATTATGTTTGTGATCAAAACACTATTCTGATTTAATACAAACGAATTTTAATTTTTCTCAAATAAAACCAAAGTTGTATGTGATTTAAATATTCATCGATCTTTGTTTTTTGTAGCAATTCCTAAATGCATTAACTTAATACTTGGAATTAGGTACAGGAAAGAGCTATAGGAACAAGAGGAAGGGTGAATTCCTGTCCCATTAAATTAGGAAATTTTGAAAATTTGGGAATTTGTAGATTTCTATGTTCTGAATAAAATGCGAAAAAAATGACAAGATCTGATTACAGCCACCAGCGCCATCATCTTGACAAATGGTGCCCAAAATTGGTGTTTGAGAAATATCTCGCTTCAATTGCGTTAAACCGGAAAAAAAAAGTTTGTAAAGAATTAAAAAGGCATTAAATGTGCTACAAAATATGACACATACATTTTCCTCCTAAACTGAATAGGTTCGGCGCATTAGCAGAATGAAGTCAAGCATTACATTAAAAAAATATTTTTCACAATTACTCATTTCATTACGCGTTTTTGAGTATTTTTTGGGGAGACAAAATTTGTTTTTATAGTTAAAATACCCTCAACCAGTGGATTTTAGTTTTTTATTTCACCTAGCTGTATATAGAATACTTGTTTTTTTAACGTAGCTACCCCTATAGGCCTAATCCACCAATACTGTTTAATGCTTCGTTTAAGGTTGTCTTTGTTGAAGGTCTAAATTCGCTAATCTTAAGAAATACTTCCTTCAGAAACTGCTTCCGTTTCGTTATCCATTGATTGTGGCGTTTGGTCGTTCCCCATATTTGCGATAAATATTTCGAATGACGAGTTGACTTCCTCTCCATCATCAATCTAATCGCCAGTTTCCGGTGAATTTTTTTAGTTTTATCTGTCACATAACATTTTAACTTTACCTTTCTACAACCACACTCACCCTTTCTTGCACTTGCAGGGAGATAAATCAAAACAACTTTTCAGGAGCAGAATCTTAAAGTTGTGTTACTAATATAAGACCAGCTTTGCTTTATTTCCAGCCTCATTTTTCTTCATGTTTTTAAAATACCTGACACTATAAGACTTAAATAGCTCCTGAATGAATGCTACTGCAATGGTAGGTGGTAAAGAAGCTATATTAAACTTGTTTTTATTAGTGATCCTACAAAACATTGGCAATGATAAGAATCAACAAAGGTATTTTCTTCATATTTTTCTCCGTACGATCACAGTGGGTTTTTTTTCAACAGCAAGAATCAAAGATGAATGGATGGTGTCGTAGTCACTTGGCAGAGCGGTAATAAAAGGTAAGCATATTATCTGAGACCTCGAAGAATACATTTTCTCTGTTGCCTGCCCTATAAAACTATTCCATCCCGGAATATTTCCCGAAGGGCCACAGAAAATCAGAAGCCGTGGGTGACATGACATAGAAAACCGGACGAATGTTTTGTATATTTTTAATGGCTATGGATTTCAGTCCTGATACTTGGCGTTTTTCTAAGAATTGAAGTTTAATGGATATAAACTGCCCTATTACCTCAGATGATTGCATTTTTGAAAGGCATTGAATAATTGTATCTAGAACATTTTTAGTGCTAAGTGTTACATAGTAAATACCTCCAATAGCATGAAATATACGCAGATCAAGAATTTTGGCATTAAAATCGGCGTTGTCGAAAACATACTGGGGGAGGGAGGATTTTTCTATGATCATCTAAGGACGCTTGATGGCCAATATTTTGAAAAGTAATTCTTCATCGCACGATGCACAAAATCTCCTCGATAAAATAACGCTCAGAAGCTGTTTGGAGCTATAACTTTTATGTAGAAATGCAACAACGATGACCTACAAGGGCGAGATAAATAATCAAGTTTTAGCCGCGGTGATAATACAATGTGCAAAAGTAAGTCCTGCTTTTGTAGCTCACAACTATGGTATGTAAAAGTACAGCGTAAGTTTTCGTTACAGCAATGTTGACATCTTATAAAAAAATATCAGTAGGTGGACAATCCGTCATATCGTAGATCTAGCTTTGAATATCCTTCACAACATTTGTTGCGGCTTCTTTGACAACTCGAGGTTTTTCTTCCTTTTGGTCAGATTAATTTTTTTCATACCAAGTCTTCATGATAACCTTGAATCCAATGTTACGAAAGCAAACAATCGGAGATATCTTTATGACTTGAGCGATGACACTGTCATCACCGTGCTTCTCGAACAATCTTAATTTAACTGTATCATTTTTCCAACTAATTCCTTTAAGCTGAATTAACACTCGTTCCTATTTTCTTATAGGAAAGAATATATTTTTCCAACGCTTTGTTGACACTAGTGGCTGATAGACGGTGACTTTCGTTGCCAGTGTTTCCAGATGACGAGAAATTTATTTCAAACATGACATGTGATATTTGACTTTGGCTCCGAATAATCTAGTGCTAATTCCACGCGTTTGATGATTTCGTGACTCCAGTCATCATTCCAAGCTAGAGCTGATTATAAAACTATGTATTTCACAGTAAAGTTGTGAACCTCGTAAATTATACAGTGAGCTTTCAGTTTGTCCTTTTGTTTCTTTGAAAATTCCTCCCTAATTTTTCCGAAGCACAAGAAACCATTACTGTGTTTAAAATCAATAGCAGCTCTTCCGGATCTTAATGATGGTGCTAGGTAGTCGGTTTTACTTTTCTTTTTTATCGAAGTACCCATTAACTTATCATTGCAGTACCGCTTACAGTACGGGTAGTGCACTTTCACAGAAGTACTTTTTAGAAAAAAAGTTTTTTTTCCATCGTTCCTTTTCAAACTCAATCGTCTAAATGTTTCTCTCCCTTTCTTCCTTACCTCAACTATGGCACTATCCGAAATATTTATTATATTACAAATAAATCATTTCTGCTCCGGATCCATTTAAGTTAAAGATGCAAACCGGTAAACTATTTCTGTGAGATTATATCTATAAAAAAAAAGTCCATTAAAATTATTTAATTAATTATAGAGGACCAGTAAAGTTACTAGAACAGAGATTGAATTGAAATCACGATTTTAAAAATAGAGTGTTTCTAAGTCTATACTCTTGTGGAGATAAGACCTCCCTTCTAATAATTGTTGTGTTTGATTAACTCTATCATTCAAAATACATAAAAGAGAAAACACATTAAGATCACTGAAATACCATTTCACCCGGTTTCAGATAAATATATCTAGATCTTGATCTGTACTATTGCACCCAAAAGAGTGGTAGGGAAGTTCTCTGAGTTTGCGAGTTGAATCTAAGAGACAATTCAAATAATACTGGTGCTGGACCAATCAAATCAACCGATGTTCCAAATCTCAGTTGTCCTCGAAGGTGGCTTATTCCAAGAAATGTGTTGCCATGTTAGAGTAAGTATATATTGGCGTGCTAAGATCCACAGTGGTTCCAGAACTCAAGCGTCTTCAGCCAGACGGATCTGCTGTGTTTCAGCAAGACTTAGCACCGTGTCACACTTCCAGAAAAGTCAAGCCTTTTTTTTTTAAGATAAATTTCTGACTGTCTTGGAGTGGCCTGGAAATTCACCATATCTCAATTTCATTGAGAACCTATGATCTATCTGTAAGGGGAAACTCAAGAGGGCAGACTGCACAGACTGGTCAGAGTATGGTTCCATGATGAAACACTGAAATAAACCTGCAAAAATCTTGTAGACTCATTGCCAGAAAAAGTGAAAATGTTAATCAAAGTAAAAGTGGGCTACACGTAGTGGTAAAGATGATCAATGTAGGATTTGACACTTTTTTTTTTAAAAATAAACAGATTGAGAGGACAAAAAGTGCTCGATACCATTAATATGCACGAGGGCGCTTATCCGTTTCATTTAATATGTTTCAATAATGCTCGACTTCGCTCGACTGCTGCGCCGAAACTATTCAGGTTCGAAAAAAAATGCATACGACATATTTTGTAGAAAATTTAACACATTTTTAATCTCATAATAAACTTTTTTTCCATATTTCGCAATCGAAGTGACATATTCTGAAAGAAAAACTATTTTGGGTGCCATTTTTACAAGATGTTGGCTGCGAATGGATAGTGAATTTTTTCATTTCATTCAGGGCATCAAAATCTACAAATTATCAGTTTCTAATCCTGCACACTTAATAGGATTAAACCCCCTCTTTAACGCCTTATTCGCTGTACTAAATATTACTGTTACAACTAAAAGAGGAACACATTTCTCTCTTTACACAGCTACTAGTACAAAAAGAAGCAATGGCTGCCTCTTGAAGAAAATTTGTTGTTACAACTTAATCCCTCGGCCTAGATTTCGTTCTTTTGGAGCCCTTCGGAAAGTAGTGTGAAACGTGCTACTCATTACAGAGTCAACAGCAAAAACAAAAGGGTAAAATGGAAATTAGTAAAGATTGTTTTAGTACTCATAAATAGTAGCGTATAAAATAATCGATTAACATTAAAGATAAACATAAGAAATTTAACGGAAAGGATGTAAATATATTGGAAATAACTCTTTAAGAAAAATAAATAAGAGGTTTTATTAAAGGACGTTTGTCTTACTTCAAAGTGTTTTTTTTTTTATGGGAATAGCAATTTTGAGACATTAAAACCTTTAAAACAATCTTCAATTAAATAAGTTTTCTATTGTATGTATATTTAACAAATTACTCTATTTGTTCGAAGAAAGTTAGATCTATGGCTCTAGCTATTTACTTTTATCTCAGAACTGCAACTCGTGTAACGTCGTTGAGAATAACTACACATGTTCATGTGTGTGTTTTTTTTTTTAAATCATAAATCATAAAACTTAAAATATAAGATTTTTAGTCCCAATTATACCTTTAATTTAAATTTTGGTGTTAATTATATTTTGAAATAGCAAACCAAATCTTAAATAACTCAGGATTTCTGGACGTTTGTAACCCGTCTCACCAATCCGTTAGATGACTCCTTTGGGTGGTAAATAAGACGTCAGTGATTATGCTTAGAGGAAAAGCTAAGTATTATTGTATCGAATATTTGAGCGCTTCTCTAGTACGCCAGCATAGCAAGCTGATAACATGAATTAACAAATGCTTGCAAAATATATTTTTAAATTCCATATATACTCCTAGTAAAATACAAATTGAATCTGGCGTTTTCCATATACTAACATAATTATTGTGTCTTGAGAAAAATATGACATTTGGCTTCTTATATTTTTTCTCTAAAAAATATTGTATATTCACGGTAATAATATGCTTTTTTAACACTTTATAACATACTAGTCTTGACACCTTAGCTCAATTTGTAGCGTGTCTGTCTATTGAGCTAAGAGTCCCGGGTTCAAGTCCTAGCATGACCGAAAAATTTATCATTGATGAAATGTGGATTTACCCTTTCACAATGATAAATTAAAAGCAAGGGGATGGATTTTGTGCCAAATACCTCAAATAAATCAAAGGAAAAGAAAAATCTAAAAACCTTTCTATATTTATTAGTTTGGTAATTAAACATAGTTAATACGTTACACTTTCTGTCTTATTAATTTTTTGAAATAGCGAAAGTTACCGTGAACCGTGTGTACATGAAATCGTGTGTCAGGCCTGAAACAATTCAATAAAGGCCTATACAAAAAAGTTGGTTCTAAATTTTACTCTAGAAGAAACGTAATCTTTCAGAAAGCTTTTCCTCATTGTCATATAGTTAGTTTCGTAATTTATTTTGACGCATCTCCCTAAAAACATTCAGAAACGTTCGGGATGTCACACCAATATGTTGATAAATTATTTTAATTTCAATTATTTTCACATATTCACATTTTTGGGATTTGTTCAATTTATTAACAATATGTTCGAATTTCAGACTAATATTGATGAAAATCTTAATTTGACAGATAAAGTAACTTCAATTTGCAAGAAAGTGTATGCCTACTTACATTCACTGAGAAGACTAAAGAATTTTCTCTCAGAAAATGTACGAATTATCCTTTTCCAGAGCTTAATAATGCCGCACTTTGACTACTGCGTCGTAGTATACAATGACTTAAGAGACGATCTAGCAGAACGACTACAAAACACATGTGTTCGATACATATTTATCTTAAAACGGCATGACCATATTTCTAAGTATTTTAATAAACTTGTTTGGTTAAGAATAAATCAAAGGCGAAGGCTACATTTATTAATATTTCTTCACAAAATATTATCGTCATCTCAGCCTCAATACCTCTCCTCACGATTCCTATTTCTGAAAGATAAACATAGCCGAACTACTAGATCAGAATACACTCTACAGATGTATATTCCCATACATAGATCTCAAACGTATGCTCGTTCTTTCACTGTGTTGGCATCACAGACTTTGAACAAACTAGATAACTCTACTCGTCATCTAACATCTAGACTCCCCTTCGAGTAGCGGTTAAGCAATTTATCTTGTTTAATAAGCTGAACTTAGTTCTTGAAACTACTTGAGCTTTATATGAGTGTGTTTGAATGAGCGTGCGAATATTTTTATACTTATTTGAATATTTATTTATTAAATTTTATTTCAATAAATGTAATAGTGTATGTTGTATTCAACACTGGTTGAGAAGGCTAACGCCTTAACTTCGCCAGATAAATAAAGGCTATTATTATTATTATTATTATTATTATTATTATCTTAAGCTTTGTAAATTTAAAAATAAAAAAAGAATGATTAGTAAAAATATTTATACAAATTTTAAAAATCACTAAACTCTCTCGTATAATTTTAACTTTAATATTTTGTAGACTGAATCACCCAACACTTTTAAAAACACGCTAGATGGGTAATTTATTTGCCTTTACATTTATATTTTAATTTCATTATGACTTTAAAGTGGCTCGTGAAAAACCGATGAAATTATTTCAGCATTAATTTTAGTATGGGAGATTTTTTCTTTAAAATGTATTCTTCAAAAATTAATATTAATTTTGATTTGGATGTATTTAAGGCATGACTGTTGAACATTTGTCTCACGAGTAATAGTGACGAAAGATTCCATTTGTCAATTTAACAACTAAAAATTTATATGAACAAGTTAAAAGAATTTATTCGAACATTATCAACATATTGGACACCGGAGAGCATTGTAAATGCACAGGAGGCAGAAACTTCAAATCAAAAGCGCACGAAAATATTAATCAAAAGCGCACCTAGACCTTGTGTCAAAAGTGCATAGGGGGAAAAAAAAAGTGTAACGTAGCAAACATGTATTGTAAACAACACCTTTGCTCTTTAATGTAATATATTTTTTAAATTAATTAATTAATCTGAGGTATTTAGCGTGCACGTTTTGAACCGACTGATTTTATCATCACACAAGAATTTCTATGGGCAAGCACGAAACGGCATACTAGTTTTCCGGGAAAGATATTTTAATATTCCTCCTAGCGTTCTTTTATATGCCACAATCGACATGAGACCGACGGCTTTACTTTCTCTTTGAAATATATTTTTTCTACGGATTTGTATCGCTCAAGAAAAATTCATTGGCCTCGGCTGGGTTTGAACCCGCGCACATTGGGTCCTGAGGGTAGCAATTTACCCCTAAACCACTGAGGACGACAATATTAAGTAATAAAACTACAGATAATAACCCCCTTACTCTTCACAATAGTGGTTAGTTTAGGTTGGTAAATGACTGATTTACAAAACTCACACTATTAGTACTTTCTGAAAAACAAACCTTTCTTGCCTTTATTAGTCACTATCAACCCCCTGGCCCGTCCATAGCTCACAATTGTTGAGGGAATGAGTTCGAAATAAGTAGAGGACATGAACAGGATGTAAACACAATACAACTCAAATTGAAATAGAGATACGCCATTCGTGAACGAACGGGGGTCAAATTGAACGATACAGTAAAGCGAATTAATTTATAAAATGGTGATTGGGTTGTGGGTTTGGTCTTCTAATGTATACAGTTCGATGTCAATAAGCGGTGTTGCCTAATGGGACTCATAGACTACCAACAATGGTGGGCTTTCGATGCACCTGCCATGTGCGCTTCTGATATCCAAAGCAGGTACATGGATTTGGCCTGTACGCTTTCAGTACGCAGCCATAGGGGAAAAAATGCCCTTAAAATTATTAATCAACCCTGTCTGAGGGACATTACCGGCGAAAATGTGTACAGTCATGTAAATATAACTATTATTCTAGTTTTGAGTTGTGTGTTTCTCTAACATAAATAATTTTATGAAGTAATTTTGTTGTTATGATTATTATTGCCTCCGTTTTACCGTGGCAACATTCTGCTAATTAGTGTTTTAATAGGTTGTCTAGTAATGAGTTCCCCCCTCCCTACCACTATCTGGTGCTCTATTTTTTGACACAAGACGTGTTTAAATCACAACTTGTGAATGTGAGGAATGCCAGGCCTCCATCGTGGTTCGGATTCCACGTTAAACTGTAGGTCCTCCATTTCATCTCACAATCACTCTACCATTACACATTAGCGTAAGTGCGTATAGCCCGAACAGGTAGTAAGACGCGGTGCTAATAATAATAATAATAATAATAATAATAAATATTTGTTGGCTGTCTTCCAGCTCAGGCAACGCGTGTTCACATCCAGCCCACTAAATAACGTTAGTTCTAAGGGGAATGCCTAGGTTTATGAGATATTGCCAATCAAATATATTAAGGTTTAAAGTTATATTTTTTATCACCGTGTCTTACTACTCTTTCGGATTATACGATTATGTACTAATTACGCTAATGGTTTTAGGCGTTATGGCGGTTATATTGATAGGAAGTGCACCCACATTTGTGTGGAAGGAGAGTGGAAAACTACCCTCAGTACACCCGACTGAGATTCTAACCTCAATCTTTCCCTCATCAGCAGTCTAGTCTACTGCAAGAGTACCACCTTAGACCATGCGGCCACCGAGGCGGGTATTAAGGTATTGACAAAACCTTTAACAATACACGAGTCTGTTGTTTACTAGAATGAACACAAAACTAATTTCTCTAAGCCTTTACATATACTAACTTTTAAACACAATTTGAAATTTGAGATTTTCCACTCTAAAAAAATCCAAAAATCCACCATTTTGGTTGACCATTAAAACTTAAATGCCCGGTAAATAAAAGGTAACTGGTATAGGATCAAATAGTGGATCTTTATGAATCAAGGGATGTAATCTAATAGGAGAAGTCACAACTTAAATTGTGACAGTTGTATTTTTCTCTTTCCCTGTTTGTTTTCTAACCAGCAACGTTATAAATCCACTTGGCTTCTGGCGTCAATGAATTTATTCTCCACTATTCTAGCGCGTTAAGGCGGGATGGAAGGAGACGCGAGGAAAAAAACCGTGTGTTTGCAATTTTTATGGTAAAACATTTTTTGTCCAACATACATAAAATATTTCTCCCGTACAAACATAGAATTTAATTTTCTTCACATGGTGACCCCAAAATTTCGTGTATACCTGTTAAAGATGTCTTGGAATTTAATGTTAACCTTTTCTCTTCATTTAAAAAGTTACTCATCTAATGCCTCTATGCTCATGACGGATATTCAACAACTGTTGATATCACCATATGAATAAAATTAAACTCTATGTTTGTACGGGAGAAATACTTTATTTATTTTAGCAAAAAAAAAAAAGTGTTGCCATATAAACTGTAAAAACGCTGGTCTTTTCTCGCGTCCCCTTCCATCCCACATTAAGAGGAAAGCTATGAGAAGACCTCCTCAAGCTAACATAATATCCTTTCTAACACACAGTGAGAACTCTGATATTATTATTATAATTTATCACCAAGAGGTTCTGCCTATAATATCTAAATTTTACAATATTCTGATTTATTTTGTGCATATTGTTACTGCTTTTAACCATTCTTTAGTTTTTTGTTGTTATTGCTATTTTTATTGTTATCATTATTAATTACTTTTTTGTAACTATTAATCATTATATAAAATAATTTAGCCATTTTTGTTTATCTTATTTTCTCGTGTAGATATATGTATTTGTATGGTACTTGAATACTTTCAGTGCTGGCCTGTTACAGGTCCTACGACTGTTGGCCAGCACTATAATAAAAGGAAATTGAAATTATTATCACCGCATCTTACTACCCGTTCGGGTTATACACACTTACGCTAATGTGTAATGGTAGGGTGATTGTTGAGATGAAATGGAGGACCTACAGTTTAACGTGGGATCCGAACCACGGTGGAGGCCTGGCATTCCACACATTCACAAGTTGTGATTTATACAAGTCTTGTCAGAGGTGAAGGAAGGGTTTGGTAATCAGATAAATCCGTGCCGGGACCGAGGATTAAACCCCGGAACCCCAGCATGGAAGTCTGACACCTTACTCCTGGACCACCAGGTCACCCAACTCTGATAATAGTTCAAGAAGTTAACATTACAAGTTTAGCTTAACTCTAGGGAAATAAAACACACAGCACTCAAGTCCCACGAACATTAACTTGTCATTATGAAAGGGAAGGATCTATAATTTCACTATTGATAAATATTTTTAGCAGTGCTAGGATTCGTTTCCAGACCTGTTGTCGAGTATACAAACTTGCAACAAACCGACATAATGTGTCTAACTTGTAAACAGATTTTCATAGGAATGACTGTATGAAAGATCTTTTTACTTACCAACGTCATATATATGACGTTGGTAAGTAAAAACTATATATATATGTATATATATGTATATATGTATATATATGTATATATGTATATATATATGTATATATATATATGTATATATATGTGTATATATATGTATATATATGTATATATATATATATATATATATAGTTGTTATATATACACACCAGTAGAAGTACCCGACGTTACCCAGGGTAGCCACACACTGCATTGCAATGCGTCAACGCTTTTCTTTGCTTCAAAAAACAAAACATCTTTTTTTTACTACGACAAAGTTTTTTTTAGTAAATTTAAACAAATATAACCAATAATTTAAAATTCCAGCTTCTAGCTGCACATATTTGTGCACAGGGCACTTTTTTTTTAAATTTCAGACCTCCACGTTCAATATATAATTATATCGTGCAATGCTCATGACAGACACACAAACTCTTCGTTTTATTAATATAGATCTATATTTTAGGACTGTGTTAGGGAAACGGGACTTTCAGATATCTCTATGATACCAAAATAATTGTGTACTTAATAATTAAATAAAAATAAGGAGTCAATGAACAGTATCTTAGATAATTTTTGACGTAGATTGATAATACAATTTTTTTAAATATCTTCGTGACAGATTATATAAGCTCTAAAAGACCACATATAACTCTTCATTTTCTACGAGGGAGGTGGCCCGATGCACATTATTATTATTATTATTATTATTATTATTATTATTATTATATTCAAAGAAAATTTGTCGCAGCTTGTTTTGATAAATTTTTCACTAACCAGTTTTATTATGACTATGACAAAATTCAAAACTTCTAAGGGTTCCAAACTTTCTACTCATGAGGACTTTATTGTGATGCCCTTTTTGTTTTTAATATTTTTACTAGCAACATTTCTTGTAAATTTGTCCTTGATCATGTAGATATACATATTCTTTCTCGGGCCTCTCGTTATCCAAAATTATTGTCTCTCAACAACACTTACAAGGTGAGAGCCCTATAGACCATTGTATCCACGATGCTAATCCAGATTTGTCGAATTTGGCTTTTCTTTTATAATAAAAGTCGAACTCAAAGAGTAACTTAAGGAACTGCCTTATAACTAATCTACCCTGCCTTATAACTAATCTACCCTGAGAGGCTCTGCCTTGAATATCTAAATTTACTGTTTACTTATTGTTGTTCTTTTTAAATACTTACGCTTTTACTACAATTGTGTTATTTATTTATTATTTTATCATCTACCATTAATAATTATGTCCTATTTTTTTTGTAATTATTCTTCAGTATGTATGATTATTTACCTATTGTTGTTTTTTTATTTTATTTTTTATTGTATGAGCTTGTATGATACTAGTGTATTTTTCAGTGCTGGCCTGTTATAGGTTTCACGACTCTTGGCCAGCACTATAATAAATGAAATTGAAATTATTTAAAGAAAATTTAAGTTTAAAATGTATTATTATTATTTCTATTATTTTGAAGTACTAATGAAGAGTAGCCAGAGTAATCAACAATTATGTAAATATTACATGGCTAGAGGTTAGAATCTCCACTGACTAATATAGGGTCTATGTGGCCGATGGATGAAATTTAGTTCCCAAAGTTCAAGTGCTATAAACTTTACGGTGTCTCTTGCATACAAAGACGCTAACTAAAGATTACGTTTGACTATTTTATCCTTCTGTTTTTTTTTAAACAAATCATGCCACCAAGAGCTACAACCAAATGGTTCGACCCAATGTTAGTTTCATCTCTCTCCTAGTCGTGTTCCCTGTATCCACAAGAAGTGCCAGCCAAGCAAGCATCTGTCGAGAAGGGGAGGACTGCAGCTGTATCGACGACCATCGTCTCTGAGAAAAGCCCAGAGGGGTTTTTCTGCCGTATATTGGCCGGGAAGAATGGGTGTTATCGGTTCTCCGGGTCATTCCCGACCTGCTAGTGATATTTTACCAAGACCCGGGGAAGGAGGAGGGGGGGTACAGTGCCAGATAAAGTCCCAGAGAGCGAGCTTTATTACCTGAGGCAAGGCGGAGCAGACCTGCCACGTGATTGAGAGCTGTTGGATGGTAAAATATTTTGGGCCATCGCTTACAGAGGGATGGATAGCATCGCCTGTAGTTACTTTATTCATATAAGTTGTCTAGGAACGACTTGAAATTTATTTTACTGTGTATCAACATTTTCTTTCATTTTTATATCGAATACGGTCTTAGCACAAATATGGTTCATTTACTGGTCTAGGGGCTCATTTTCAAAAATTAGTTCGGGTAAAAACCCACTTCAATGGACTTAAGGCCTAAGGCGTCACTCTCGTGTTAGACTGACCTGCTGATGATGGGGAGATTGGGGTTCGAATTTCAGTCTGGTCAACTGAGGGTGGTTTTCCTTAAATGATTTTCCCCTCTCCTTCCATGCAAGTGTGGGTAGATTACCTTTAAAATGCTTCCTTATTCATCCATACCCCATCAGAGTAGTTATCATATATGCGTATAGCTTGAACAGTTAGTAAGATGCAGCGATAAAAAAATTGTGAAAAATAATTTTCCTCGCGTGGGGAGAACAAGAGTTCTTGAATGTCTGTCAAGGGTGTTCTGGAATTTAATGACAACTTTTTATCTTCATTTAAAAAGTTTATCATCTAATGCGGCTATGCTCATGACCGATAGCCAACAACTGTTGATATTTCCATGTGAAGAAAATTAAATTCTATTTTTGTATAGAAGCAATATTTAATTTATTTTGGCTAAATAATGTTTTTCTCTAAACACTCCCTTTGCTAGCGTTCCCTACATATCCCTCCACCTTAACGCTAATAAAGCAGTAAAATGTTATCAATGTTGTTCACAAAATATGTTTTGTATTTTATAAAAGACCCTTCGTATGAAAATTGCAGTGTAGTAAAGCACAGTTCTACAGAGTACGGGGCGCCCCTAGTGGCCATTATTATGTTTAGCGAGCTGACGTGGGTTAAACTCCACCAGAGGGCTCTTGAGACACTGCAGACAAGAGTACTTGCTCCTACAATGACGACAGTGATGAGCGACGCTTCACACAAATAGGAAAAAAAATTAAAAATGAGAGGAATAAAGACGAAAAATTGAGGTTAAGGAACAATAAGAGGTGTATTTGGGTTATTACGTTATGTTTTTCTGTGAAATCTTTCGATACATTTCCCAGGTGATTCTCCCAACTGCGTTTTTATTAATTTTAGCGTATGACACCAGAGTTATGCCTGGTCTTCTAATGGATATGTAACCGTGTTACGAGGTTAGGCCACCACGTAGGTGTGGTTACTTTGTCCCGTTTGAATGTTATGATAATTATTATATGGTGCCATTAGAATTATTTAACCAGAGCATGGCAACCATAACAACAATTTCCCTTCGTAAAAAAAATACCTATGGTTCCACCGGGAGTCGAATCCAACTCTACTAAATTATTATCCAGTAATTCTGACCACTAGACCAAGAGGACGACCGCCCTGATTGCGTTAGTCTTATTATTTCAACTAAAGTATGGATCGAAGATTCAAAGGCACCGGAAAGAGAAAAATATGTATTGGCCTTCTTGAAGGGAAGGGTGGTGTTTGGAAGGTGGTCTAGGAGAGCGCCTCCCCCCCTTCTAAGAATGCTTGTACATTGGATACATCTAGCGCAGTATTTTCGGAACTGTGGTGCGCGTACCTTCAGGGGCACGTGAAGGAGAATAGAGGGAATGCGACATACCACTCAGTTTCATTAATCATAAAATACTTTTCGGAAATATAAGTAAACTGATAAAAAAAAAAGTAACGCAAGTAAAATAAGACATGATGTGTACTTTCATAAGCCTTTCTGTTCCTCATTTACGGCTTTGTTTAGCTTGCCACTAAAGATCATTGTGCTTTACAAGATTGTATTTATTTTTTGTTGGCTAGAGTTTGGCTCTGAGAGGGGTATAAATAAATGACTGGTGAAAGTTTGGAAGCCATTGCTCTAGAAGTATGTAAATGGTAAATACAAATATTTTAACAGATTATCATTGCAATTAACGAATTAAACAATATTAAATATAAGAATAAAATAGCCAAAGCTAGTATTTATGCTTTTAGTGAGGATTACTCCATCTAGATTAATTTTATTAATTTCATACAATGTTATTTTTTCAAAATAATATTCTAAATAAAATTAGTATAAAACATGCTTTAGTTTTAGGTGTGGAACGTTTAATTTTTTAGTTTCACATCAAGTTCTATATCATACAGTTTGTATTTCTCTATGAGCAAATATGCTCCGATATTAATTAATTCTAACATTTTTCTTTCTAATTTTTATTGTTGTATTAATTAGAAGAAAGTAATTAAGAATACCTGCAAAATAAAATTATTTAGCAGATTTAACTATTTAATTTATATAATCGGGAGAAAAGGTTAAAATGCTGTTGAGGCAAAAGCCGAAGAAAGATTTTTTTTTTCCCCTCTGGAATTATTCTCCTGTGGGAATCAAGACAAGCAAAGTCCAACAATGGTTTCCACTAAGAGTTATTCGTGCGAGCCCTCTGATCTCACTGTCATTGATTTGTGGGTCCACGCCCCCTAGTGTGCGCCATTGTAATAATAATACTAGTAATAATACGTCTCCTAACCAACGTGGAACATATCAACTCCGTACGGGAGAAGGCGGCCGTTATCCGTCGTAAACACATTAAAATATATAATGTTTAGTTTCCCCGTAGCATTAAAATAACATTTCAGACGTCACATTGATAAATGAAGCCATAGGATGCGCACGGATTAGCTAATTGCAAAATTAATTGGACATATCTCATTGCCAAGTCTGGACTTGTTACGTTTTTATCGTTGTGGCCTTTCACTCCACCCTCCCCCTCATTTGTGCTATCCAGAATCAGGAATAGGCTGGAGGGGGTGGCGGGGGAAAGGGGAAGTTCTGTGTGAATTATCTCGTATTGGTGCGGTGTTTTTTGTTTTGAATGGACAGCAGGGGTGAAATATTGGTTATGTTGGCAGCATTGTTACGTCATCATGCTGAACAAAAGAACACCGAGAGCGATCCATCTCGCGGTGTTTGTGTTTCAAGGGAAGCAATCATCCCGTGTGTATTTATTGTTTTAGACGTGTGTCACCCACATCGGTGGACATGTGAAATAAACATAAAGCACGTATATTCTGCGGATGAGGATATAAGGGTTCGAATCCCAGACAGGTGCAATGGGAGTAGTTTGTCACATGATATTTTTTACCAAATACAATTTTACCTCATTCCTCTTAAAGTTAGTGTATGCATGTATTTTAAACTAATATATCTATCCCTTCCCATAAGACTAGGTTGTTAGTAACCATTGATACCTGAATTGATGGGCACGTGTACTAAACTTCAAGCTCATATTATGTTTTACCAGTGATGGGAAGGTTTGGTATCTTGACTAGATATACTGAAAGTTTTATTTTCCCGTCTCCCTCCATACAAATGTTGTTGTATTTACTCTAGGATTCTGACTTTCTCATACCTGTCCCATTAATGTAGTTAACTGTTTAATATTAGGTTGGTTAGTGAGACGTGATGTTAGCCATTTTACAGTCCAATTATCATAGGAAGGCTCTTATCGGACAGTTGGAAAAGTTATTAGATCTACTCTCACGTATTAATACGTCAAGTAATGCTATCTACAGTTGTCACCTTTGATATATATTATCAATACTGTTAAAATAACACAAGTAAAAATATAAAACATAATAAATTTTGGCTACAAAAAATAATTTATATTTTCTAAAAGGCCCTGGACTATAACTAATGTTTGTTGGTTTAACCCTATTATTTTAGACTCCAGACTAATCATATTTAGGTAGCGCTAATAGCATAAATTCTAGAATGTCCGGGCTGTGAAAATTTGATCACTTTGTCTCTACTACCACTTTCCCTTTGAGCATACCACTTAGGTTAAAGTGCTAGTAAAAACACATTTTGATGCTAATGACATTTCACCCCCTTAAACGCATTGCTTGTGCACTAGTGCGTGGTCAACCGGAAAATTGAAACGCGTGCGCGGGGGAAAATGAATCGGTGACCAATACAGAGCTTCACCAAAACTTGAAATGTAGCTCACTATGGTGTGTGTGTGTGAGAGAGAGAGAGAGAGAGAGAGAGAGAGAACCACTCATAATAAGGCGTCAATATCGTCTGGTCTTGTTTGCTGGTGTCAAAAACTTTCTTAAAACTTAATGAATTATATATATCAACTTAGTAATAAGTTCTAAGCTTACTACCCGCCTCGGTGGCGTAGTTGGCTAACGCGCTAGTCGTGTTGAGCTCGACTGCCGAGGACGGGGAGATCGAGGTTCGAATCTCGGTCGGGTGAACTGGGGGTGGTTTTTCCTAAATGGTTTTCCACTCTCCCTCCACGCAAATGCGGGTTCACTTCCTCTAATTCAACCTTCCCAATTCCTAATCCATTAGCGTAATTAGTACTTAGAGCGTATAACCCGAACGGGTAGTAAGACGTGGTGCTAAATATAAAATATCTAAGCTTACTCTAAAGTAATCTATTTCTTTCATATTCAAGTGTATATTCTTACCAGACCTGATATAAACCTATTTTATGGGTCTAAATTGACAAATGAGGACTTTAATAAAAATATGTTGACGTGATGATGTGCAGCCACTATTAAAATTACTACAATTTTCACCGGAAATCGAATACCTTCCTATCAGACGCATCTCCGGAAATATTGGGACAGTGGGGACAATCTTCGGGAGGTTGCTTGCTACCACTTGAGACCTTATCCGAAAAGAATTCCCCTCCCCAATCCCTTACCCCCCACCCTCTTTCTCTCCAGACTAATCTCCGGCTCTACCTAAGTATTGCCCAATTTAAGCATATGTTTGCTAGTTTGCTTTTTAACTGGATATCGTTAAGCGTATTAACTGAACGTGTAGTAAGGCGTGGTGTTAAAATGTAAATTGTAGGTTGTTAATCTATAAATCATAAATTATTTCTTCTAAACTTTGTTTGATTTATTTCAGAACTATTTCTATAAAATTGGACTTAAACCACTTTGTTTATGAAATGTAGACTTTTTCAGGATATATATATATATATATATATATATATTAGTATTTTTCACCATGTCTTGGTACCCATTATAGCAGTACGCATACATTAATCACGTTAATGGAATAGGAGTGAGGTAGATACAAATTTATAGGACGTGTATTCCTATTCAGATGCAGGGAAAGTATAAAACCATTTACGCAAGAAGAAAAAAACCTCTAGATAGACCCGCCTGGTATTCAAACTCTGATCTCCCCATCACTGGCACTTCAATTCAACACGAGAGTGATGTATTAGACCATGAGACAACCGATGCGGGTCTTTTGTCGTTTTATTCCACTCTGGTTTGGAAAGTGCGGAGAGAAATTGGCTACATGAGAACAGGTGTGTAGTGACGTTTTTAGCTATGGCTGAGGAGTGAGGGTGGCGGGGGGTATGGGGTCAAAATTAACTTGGGGTGCCCTCAGAACTGAAGTTATGCCTGGTTTATAAATGAAAGTGTACTACTGATGGTGGCGCGCCCCTATCGCATGTGCAAGTAAATTATATCAAACACAACTTTGATTTAAACCAGTGGTTTTCAACCTTTTTTTAAAAAAAAACACCTTTATTCTGAAATACCGATATTAAATACACCGAGAGATTAAACATTAAATTTAAAACAAATTAACTAAAACATTTATCTGAACGCATTTAATGGAGTTTTTAACCTGAATATCTTACTTAGGAAGGTGGTTTGTTATTTTAAATAAAACACTCCCTAAAGCATACTTATCAATATACGTTTAATTCATATCTCCAGGCTCTTGGTAACAAAATCATACAATTTGTATGAGGTGTCAGGACAAGTATTTCCACGTAATTAACTTGGGGTCAGTGATGCCAAATGGCGACGCTACGAAACATCAAAGGGGTGCTTTGTACACCTGGGGGGTAGGCAACTCATCACTCTCTAGCACACTAACAAGTGGAGTGTGGTGTACATTATGACCAGTAACAAGCATTTAATTGCTTGACAATAAACAGGTACTCTAAAGTTACTGCTGATTATTTCAAAGATATGATTGTTGACCCTGTTGGGTTGCGTGGCGTGCTACATTGGTTGCCTACCCCCAGTTGCATACAGCGCAAACTTAGACCTCAAGCCCATCGCGTGGAAATACTTATCTTGTCACCCCCTAAAACATATATAATATTTTACCTGAAGATATAAATAACTATGTAAGTTTTACATGTCAGGCTAAACAATCAAATCAAACGTTTAAGCTTATTAAAAATGTTCTACATACTTGACATTCCACTTAAGTAAAATTAATTAGGTTAACTTGAAGCAAAAAAAAAAGGCCATAATGACTAAATTATGTCCACGTAGCCTTGATGAATATGCCACGTAATAATAATAATAATTCTTCATTTCATTTTCATTTCCCTTTATTAAAGTGCTAGCCAACAGTCAATACCGTTAATAGACCAGCACTGAAGATATTTAGGAACAAATCTTTCATCTATTACTGTTTCCAGCCTGTGACTTGGGTCAGTATTTAATTCGAGCCATATATTCTCCACTACTGGCTGGCTAGGCCTGTCGTAGCTTCTTGGGGCTAGGATAGACACAGCATCCAGTCTCCAGCCGTTAATTTATCACTGTGGAAGGGTAAACCCATATTTCATCAATGATACTTTTTCGGCCATGCCGGGAATTGAGCCCGGAACCCTTAGGTCAGTAGGCAGACACGCTACCAACTGAGCTAAGGTGTTGGATAATTAAGAAAAAATGGCTTGTAAATTAAAAAATAATAAGTAAATTATATTTGGATACAAATTATTACAATAAACCAATTTAAAAGCTAAAACATAGTGAGGAGGAAAGCAAGAAAAAAAATTAATCAGTATTAATGATTATGTTTAGGGAACAGTTTATAATAAACAAGTAGAAAGTAATAAATAATATGTGTTCCTTAAATAGCTCTCAAATTTTGGTTCTTATTGTATGGTAAAAATCAATTTCTGGGAATCCATAATGATAATAATATATTTATTTGGGTTAAATTAAGGCCAGCACCTTTTCTAACACGTAACCCCTTAATAATATGGCATCTTCATATTTATACGTATGTGCTATTTATATGATAATTAAAAACTAATTTATAAAAAGTGTACAGTAATAATAATAAAACATTAGCCACAAAGCTCTTTATAAAGGAGAGAGAATAAAAATATACCTTCAAGGATACGCGCGCCAGAGGTTGAAAACCACTCATCTAAACTAAAGAAATGGCGCTCAAAAGTTTTTAAAGGGGGAGGGACTCTTGAGGCTACCAGCCTCTCTGCCCCTTCCAGTTTAGACACCCCTCTTAAGATAAAGCAGGCAGACGTAAGTTCTCAGGGTATTACACAAGTTCCAACAGAAGATGATGATCATAGAGACAAGTTTGTTGAGTAAGAGAGATACAGACCACTTTGAGGCTTTGGAGCGAACTACCGCCCAACTTGCACACATGTTGTTCAAGAATAAACTTAGAGAGAGAGAAAGAAGAGAGAGAGAGTTCTTTCAAGTCTACCACTCAAAGCTTCAGGGTACATACGTCACCGAGGCTGGTTGACAGCTGCAGCATGTATGTTCCTACATGTGTTTAGAGATGTGGGACGTAACATTTTCCCTTTTGGAAAATTTTCCCCTCAACTTTCTTCCTAAAAATTTTCAATTAAATTTTATATGTAAAAAAAAATCCAAACTATTTAATTGAGTTCCAATAAAGCAATCACAACGATTTCAGTTATTTTCTAACACTCACGTATCGACTACACTCTACAGTGCTTGGTGGCTAAATGTGTCACTAAGGTTAGTTTTCCTGTAGACCAGATACTAGTATGTTATTACTTCAATATTATTATCAATGTTATAATAACAAAGACTACAATAAGAATTGAAATGAATACTAAAAGTTGAATAGACGAAAATGATGTATATTTGTAATCAGTTTAATAACAGAGATTGAGCAATATACTAAAGTAAACAAGGATATGGGATAGAAAGTGGACTAAAAATACTGTGTACAAACATAGTTGGCATATTTAAATGAAATGCAGGTCAAATTAAAAGTATAAAAAGTATAAATAAATATAGTTAATAGGAAATACATTTAAGTGTTGACTAATTAAAATACACTTAAAATTAGTTTAATAGAATTAGAAACTTTAAACTCATTTAATTTAAAATATCTAAATCTAAGTTCATAAAACATTAATAACATGAAATGAATATAAATATATGTAAAAATTATCACAGTCTTGTTGTTGGGATTGACTTCCCTTACTCCTTTGTTATTGATATTCCTGTAATGATGATGTCTACAGAAGTTCTATTTTACCGACATGTTTCGGTGCTAACAATTGGACGCACCATAATCATGGAGTCCGAAGGGTGGTAGGACACGATGAGATCGAACTTAGGAAGTATATTCATTTCATGTTATTAATGTTTTTATGAACTTAGATTTAGATATTTTAAATTAAATGAGTTTAAAGTTTCTAATTCTATTAAACTAATTTTAAGTGTATTTTAATTAGTCAACACTTAAATGTATTTCCTATTTAATATATTTATTTATACTTTTTATACTTTTAATTTGACCTGCACTTCATTTAAATATGCCAACTATGTTTGTACACAGTATTTTTAGTCCACTTTCTATCCCATATCATTGTTTACTTTAGTATATTGCTCAATCTCTGTTATTAAACTGATTACAAATTTACATCATTTTCGTCTATTCAACTTTTAGTATTCATTTCAATTCTTATTGTAGTCTTTGTTATTATAACATACTCTAAACTCCTTACGAAAGATTATTTTTAGAATGTTTTCTAAAATGTTATTATTATCAATGTATTTACGAAGCTCTCCTTCACCTGGTATTTAATTACCTGAAAGTTTTACTGATTAATTCTCGTATCTTATTTTATATTTTCATATTTTTGTGTTAATTTTAGTTTCAGTAAAATTATCATCAATAAGACAAGATAATCATTTTAAGGTTGGCTTGAGTATGGGAGGGTTGAGATTCGAATTCTGACTGGGAGTACTGAGGTTAAAAAAAAGTCACCTCTTCCTACATCCAAATGGGGGCTCATTTCCTTTTAATTATACCTTTCTAATCTCTACTCCGTCTTTATAATAACATGTGTGAAGTCTGGTTTATTCAATCTTTGTTTTATCACAGTGAGATTAGGAATGGAACCAATCCATACTACTTCAATGTTTGCTTTATTAAAAAATAGATTAGGAATGGACACAATTCATACTACTTCAATGTTTGCTTTATTAAAAATAGATTAGGAATGGACACAATTCATACTACTTCAATCTTGGTTTTAATTTTGTTGTTTTATTATATTCTTTGTCATTTTAATGGCTGACTTATGTAAATGTGTTGTCTTTGACAACGTCTTTCAGTACATGTTCGTGTGTGAAACAACATAGACATATGAAAGTGACGTGTGTTTGTGTGTTGTGCAGGCGTTGCTTCAAGCGCACGATGTGGTGGCGCACGAGGTGTATGGCGAGGAGGCGGTCCGCGTGACGCCTCCCCCGTTGCTGCCCTACCTCAACGGCGGCGACGACCTGGATGGGCCCAATGGCGACGTCGACATGGAGAACGTGACCAGAGTGCGTCTGGTTCAGTTCCAGAAGAATACTGACGAGCCTATGGTGAGTACCACGTGTGTAAATAGGTCAGGAGGAGGACAATCAGTTCCAGAAGAGTACTGACGAGTCCATTATGAGTACCTCGTGAGTCAGGAAAGGGACTAAATATTACAGGAACATTAAAAATGACCTTCTCAAAGACTCGAACACCTCAAGCCGGCCATTGAATTAGAAAATAGTGCTTACATTTAATAAAGGTTTTTTTCCTCAAGTTTAAGACCATAAGTACATTTAGGTTATTTGTGTTCTACTCCGGATCTTTTGTGCTGTCAAGATCATTTTATTGTTTTTAAATCAATTATGCTTGGATATAAATATTAAGAAATCATCAAAATATATCGAATGGTTTTGAAATTGTGTATATATATATATATATATATATATATATATATATAAACACACACACAATATTTTGACATCAACCCATTACAAATAAAGTAGAACCTCGTTAATCGAACAAATCGGGCCCGGAGTTTATTCAGTTTAGCGAAAATTTGGATTAAGCTGGGGATGTAGTGAACACGAGAAAAGGCCATTGTTTTTACAGTTTTTATAAAAAAAACTTTTTTGGGACAAAATAAATAAAATATTGCTTCAGTACAAACATAGACCTTAGTGTTTAATTATCTTCACATAGTGATATCAACAGTTGTTGAATATCTGTCATGAGCGCTTAGGAATTAGATGAGAAACTTTGTAAATGAAGATTAAAAGTTGTCAATAAATTCCAGGACACCCTTGACATATATTCAACAACTGTTCATATCAACATGGAAAAAAAAAATTAAATTCTGTATTTCTACTGAATGAATATTTTATTTCTTTTTACCAAAACAATGTTTAGGTAAAAAAGATGAAAAAATCTTCCTTTTCTCGCCTCCCCTACACTTCCATCTTAAGAATAAGTATGTGTTCAAACCTAAAAGTTCAAATATTTTGGAGAGGATATTAAACCACTAGAATTTTGATTCAATTAAGATTTTACCATTAGTTTCAATAAGTGTAAAATTTATTAATCGAATGAAACTGTTAAATTCTTCTTCTACAAATTTATTAATTCTTTCTTAGTCGAATCTTTAGAATCCTTAAGGATATTCGAGGATTTGAGAAAATATCGAATACGAGATGCAAAACCAAAAAGAGTTTTTCAAAATTTGGATTTGGAATTGGTATTATATCTCTAATATTGTTTATCGGTGGTTCATTTCCAACATAATTATAAGAGAAACTTAACTACCAGACTCCAGATCAGTAATTTAACACTTAACCTAATGTATGAATGCTCTCATGAATGCATTTCAGGCAAAAAATGTTAACATTTAGTTACTATTTCTATATTCTACTATTCTTTTATTTTCCTATTTCCTCTTATGTTCATAATTTATTTACAAGATTCGGATTAAAATTCTAGATTTGGGATTAGAATGTAAAGTGAAAATTTCTACTTAAGCCTTTGACGAGTATAACCTAACTCATGATGGTATTTTTATTAGTTTCTAATTCCAACAACTGATTTTTGAAAACTTGGCAGTTTGTACCCATACCCGCATTGGTTGGCATGTGGACTAAACGCCAAGTTCATATAGCCTATTATTCCGGTGACAGGGAGGCTGGAGTTTGATTCCTGATTGAGGATAATTTTCCTTTAGTTAATTTACCCCATCCCTCTACACAAATGGTGTTTTCTCTCACTTTTATCTTCTTAGTCCTTATAGGGTTAGTATAGTAAAATTCAAATAATTTGGACGGGCAGTAAGACGTGGTACAAATAAAAATTTACCCACCCTTACTTTGCTTGTCTAGGGTAAACTATTATTATAAATGGTATGTTTAACACTTTCTTGAAAGTATGTTCATCAATTCAAAATACGACAAAAACTGTGCTAATCACTTGATTAATGTTGGTGTTAAACTGCGCTGCACTTAATATATTATTGTTGATAATTCATTAACAGAACTAGTTCAGTTAGATATAATTAACATGCTTTTTCAACCGTTTCGGGGGTCAAATGTTCTAAGGTGTCAACCTCACAATGAAGTGACCGGTCGATTACGATGATGGGAAAATCTGGGTTCGAATTCTGGTTGGTTGTACTAAGTATATTTCTATTGAAGGTTTTTCCTCTCTCCCTCCACGCAAATTCGGATGTACCTCCTTTTGATTTACCCCTCCTCGTCCGTAACACATTATCGTAATTAGTAAATATGCATATAATTCAAACTAGTAGTGAGAGGCGGGTAGTAAGAATAAAGAAGCTTTTTCTTTTAAATAAATGTTTGGTTAGTTGCATTTCTAAAATCTTCAAACGCTAAAACTTAACATCTGTGGATTCAAACATTCTCTTTCTAACGCCGTGAGATAGAATCAACAGGCTGTTTCTAATACATTTATATGTGGTTGGTTGCATTTCTAAAGTCTTCAGGCGCTTAAAGCTCAACCTTTGTGATTCGCTCATTCTATTTCTAACGCCGGAAGATAAAATTAACAAGCTGTTCTTTTTACATCTCTATGTGGCTGGTTGCATTTCATAAGTCTTCTGGCGCTTAAAACTTAACCTCTACGATTCGCTAATTCTGTTTCTAACGCCGGAAGATAAAATTAACAAGCTGATCTTGTTACAGCTATATGTAACTAGTTACTTTTTAAAATCTTCAAGCGCCAAGAACTTTACATATGGGATTCAAGGGTGTTACATGGCAGAACACAGAGACGTGTTGCATAAGTTTAGAAATCCCGCATTATTTAAAAAGTTTCTTAATGTTTTTGAATATATTTTTCAACTAAATGAAGGCTAACATTATCAGCAGGTTTCTGACAAACACACAGTTATTTTAACATAGCCGAGAAACTGGTAACATTCTACAATGTTCAGACGCTGTGAAACTAACACTTGGGTATGATTTGTTTAATTCAAGGCGATAGAGACGCTAGAAAAGTGTTTTTGCAATTTTCTTATAATATAGTACATATTTCAAAACAAATCAAATATTTCTTCCTTATGAACATTAAGTTTAACTTTCTCCACATAGTAATCTAATCATTTGTTAAATATTTGTCAAGGGCATATTAGCATTTGCTGAGAAAATTTTTAAATAAATATAAAATGTTTTCATAAAATTTTACCACACCCTTTACAGATAATACATAAATATTGAGACAACTATGCGTAGAAAATTAAAATCTATGTTTTTGATAGAGAAATATTTGGTTTATTTTGCAGAAAAAATTGTTTTGATATAAAAACTGCAAAATCGCTTCTCTTAGCTCGCAATCTCTACCCAACCCACCTTTAAAGGATCACTTGCTATCTGCCCGCTTAGTTTTAATTTACATTTTTATCTTATTTTATTTTATTTTATACAACTCTCGATGGCAGATATGTACGATATAATTAATTATGTATGATATAATTAATTTATCATTTCGCACTTGTGATTCAACCTTTTTTTTCCCACGCCTGGTGTTTGCTTTAATGAACAGCGTGGACTTGTTAGACTTGTCAGGGGGAGAAAAAAACCTGGACAGTTTATATATTGTTTATACTATTCACACGTCGACCTCGGTGGTGTTGGAGTAAAGTACTCGCCTCAGTATCCTATGTTCGTGGGTTCAAACCCAGTTGAGGTTGATGGATTTTTATTGAGCCATACAAATTCTTAGCTCAACTTCCTTCGAAGGGGAAGTAAAGCCGTTGGTCTCATGTCAATTGTGACATGTAAAGGAACCCTAGAAGATACGTGAGAATACCTTTCCCAGCAAAACTGGTAGGCCCTTTCACTCTCGCTCATAGAAATTCTCATGTGTTGATATAATCAGTCGGTTCAGAAAATGTACGGTAGATACCTCAAATAAATATAAAATAAAAATTTTAGTTGCATCAGAACTGCAGGTCTTTATAAGAATTTGGAATCAACGCATAATCCAACTATTGATTATTTTCAGAGCGAAACCAGGTTCTATTTCAATTTGAGAGTTTGAAATTTCGTCAGTTTGGATCTTTGTTATGAAACAACTGATATAGGTATTGCCCAGTTTTAACAAAATTTAGTGGTGTTAATCTTTGAACATAGGTCCAAAAGTGCATGCACATTGTTTTTCGATCTTGTGATCCATTTCAATATATTAGTCACTCAAAAGGTTTCTCATTTAATATATAATCTCAAGTGATTTTTATTTATAGTTCTAATTTTTCTATCAAATATCTAAGGTATTTTATTTGGAAATTTTGACATATATTGTGAGACTGACGTCTTGAACCATGTGAACAATAATAATTATGTATGAATAAAATGCACTCTTGAATATAGTAGTCTTTTGTTTTTTAACTTGATCGCCAATGAAAAATATATAATCCAAATCCAAGGAGAAAATAAGAGAAATTATAGGAGGTATAACAACTTGAAATCCAAGGAGAAAATAAGAGAAATTATAGGAGGTATAACAACTTGAAATCCAAGGAGAAAATAAAAGAAATTATAGGAGGTATAACAACTTGAAATCCAAAGAGAAATCTTTAGACAGTAATTACGATAAGAACATGGAGGGAGATAGGTCTACTGTTTACAGAACTACTAGTAATTTATATCAATCCATGGTTTGCTGGTAATCTCAATTAAGTGTTTCTTTTATTGTGAAACTAGAACATATCTCTTAAACGTCCCAACACTTTTTTTTACAAAATAAGATAGTATGTGTTAGTGTGTGCTATCCAAACGACTCTGAAACATTTTTAACTATCTTAATTAGTGTCCCAGGAATCTTAGGGGCACTAATACCGATACTTGCGGCCGCACTTTCTTAAGCTTTAGATTCTAATTGTATTAGGTCCCCGTTGATTGAGAGCTCAGGGTTCAAACCTTGGAACAGGTGCACTGACATAGTTTTACAGTGTTTAATCACTGCATTTTTCATTCCATTTTACATAATAATGTGGACGAACTTCTTCTCAACTAACTCATTTATCCCTATTTCCTAGATTATATATTTTTATTAAGATGAGAACCCGCATGTGCTTACATGGACTAATCGTCAAGCTCCTCTATTCTGGTTTGCTAATAATGGGGAGGCTAGGGTTCAAATACCGGTGTTATATGTGTGAAGGGTTGTTTTTATCAAGTGTTCTCTTTCTACTTGGAAAATGTGGATACATCTCCTCTATGATTCTAACCTTCCTCGTATATATACCGTCATTGTTAGTAAATGTTAATATCCCGGATGGGTAGTAAGGCGTGGCATGTAAAAGGAAGGGAGAAGAAGAGAATATTACTGAATAAAGCACAAACAATTGTTTTTCTTTAATTTGATTTTCAAGGTTATGTTGCTAAAAAATTACATCCCAATATTTTAAGGGTAGTTCTTAGGACTAGTTAAAGAACTGCAACAATAATAGATAACATTTGGTTTACTTCCCGCATAAAATTTATATTTTGGTGGTTTAAAGGATTGAGTTTTTGTTATATTCATGGAAAACATCTCTTCTCACACCATTCGATAATTGTATTAATTTATTTGTTTATTAGATTGTTTATTGTTAATATTGCCTCAAACGGAGCATGAAAAGTTTTGTTAGCCACATATTAAAAACTATGTATTTGATTGTTCAATGGAATGTTGAAACTGGTAAATAGAAACATAAACATAGGTGGTAAGCTTTGTTAACGGTAATTATTTATGGAAATAGAAATTGTACGGCTATAAAAATGGATAAAACAAATCCACATTAGTTAACTGCTCTGATAAATTTATAAAGCTCAAGAATAAAATCCTGAATTTAGACTTAATACAATTTGTTTTCAAGATCAAACCCATCTAAGTGAAATGACCTATTAATGTTGAATTATTGGAAATTAGTCTTTATATATTTAATAATGGGTCTGATGTTGATAATCCTGGGCTAGTAAAAAGAACGCTTGTGGATAAATTATAGTTGTATTTTGAGAATGTGTTTTGTGAAAGTTCGTTTAAAGATTTTAGTAAACATTGAAGTTGGTCTGTCCAGAAGATTTTGAACAAGAATTCATTTGGAACAAGAGCTATTCATACCACACAGTTATAGAAGGGAAAAAAACTTGGGCTATGCCAGAAAAATGTAATTTTAAATATTATTTTATTCAAATAGAGAGAATTCTGTACTTTCATTGAAGGATAAAATAAATTTGTGGTGGAACTTTGGTGGTTTAGTAGTTTTAAATGGATAAACTAAGATGTTTTTTGGTTGATGAATATTTTGACTTGAATTTTGTAGCTGTGTGTTCCATGCTCATCTTAACCAATATTCTATGTCGGATTTGTTTTAAAGCTAGGACAGGTAGTGTGTTTACCACAAAAATATGGGCATACACTTTTTTATATATAGTTTTGGTTTTATATATTTGGCATCCTCCTAATCTGGTAGCCAGCGTAACTGTCTCCATTCTATACTTATGTACACACTAATGGTATATCACCAGTGCTCGTGGGAACAAATATTTTTCTTTTTGAAATTGAAGAAAAACATCCTAATAAGTATAGATTTAAATTCAAGTCCAAGTTAAATAAAATGTTGCGAAATTATCTTCCCACTGCATTATAATAACCAGAATGACTTTAAAGAATGGCATTAGTACTTTGTAAGAAACCTAAAAGTCGGTATTTGTCTGCTTGCATCCTCAAAACTGTTCGTTCCCTGTGCATGTTCTAATTATTACTGAAGGAAAGTACAAGAGCAAATTAAATCTTCTACTAACACTTTATATCACGCCATGATTTTAACTTTACATTAAAATGACGGGTTGTTACATTTTACGAAATAAATATGCGAGAGAGCAAAATAATTGTACAATACAAAAAAAAAACACTCAAGAGAAAAGTTCAGCCACGATGTTTTTTAGAGATATTCGTGACACTTTCCTCTCCTATGGACCACTTGTGATCAATACCTCTCTTATTCTGGTAGGCCTTTGGGACGTCTGCTCTCAGGGTGTATCGCATAGCTTCCAATCCCTTCGGGGAGGGGATTGGTTGAACCCGGTAACTTATCTTAGAAGTTTCTGGAAGTGATTTTTGACATGTCTAAATCTTGATTCAGAGTCTTACGTCAAGGTCCTCGGTCACCGTTCCTAAAATACCTTATTCTTCTTCGTGTTAGTCCCAAGACTAGCTTAGTGTCCAGTAGGGGTGTAAGAGGTCGTTTTATTTTTGTTCGAGATGAGATCAGGAACGAGATTCAACCATCGAGACGAGATCGGGAACGAGATTCAACCATCGAGACGAAATCGGGAACGAGATTCAACCATCGAGACGAGATCGGGAACGAGATTCAACCATTGAGATGAGATCGAGAACGAGATTCAACCATCGAGATGAGATCGGTAACCAGATTCAACCATCGAGATGAGATCGGGAACGAGATTCAACCATCGAGACGAGATCGGGAACGAGATTAAACCATCGAGATGAGATCGAGAACGAGATTCAACCATCGAGATGAGATCGGTAACCAGATTCAACCATCGAGATGAGATCAGGAACGAGATTCAATCATCGAGATTAGATCAGGAACGAGATTCAATCATCGAGACGAGATCGGGAACGGAAATTTTAGAATCCCTTACTTTGAGACGAAAATTGGAAATAAAAATGTAAAACTAATTATTTATAAATTTTATAATGTTACGTACCTTAAAACACAGACTATATTTAATTTGGTAAATGAATACATAGGTCCTAATAGAGGAAATTTAATGAAATATTAAGCAGTCTTTAATACTTTTGCTATAACCTAGGCTACTTAAATCATAAACATTTATAAACACATATTAAATCTAAATTCACATCTAGAATAGTTTGACAAACATATTTATGTTTAAATAATAAAGAAAACGTGAAAAGCAAGTTTAAAAGTAAATTAAATATGGAAAAAAAGCAATTCCTGAACTTTTACAGAATATGTTTTACGACAATCGGGTCGGGAACGTAAAATATTTTTTTCCCTTTCTAGTTTGATCTTCCTTTTGAAGAGTACCTCGGTGCTCTTTTCAGCGTTAAAACTAGTATTTCAGGTGAATAGTCTCACCTCCAAGAATTCAGCTGTATCTTGAGGTACTTCAACCCTTTCCACGACTCCACTACAAGAGCTGCGTCCTCTCTGTACGAGCGTGGGGTCTACTAGGGACCCCTGAGACATTACAACCCAGGTGCGTGGGACGTGACGTTCCCAAAGGATGGGGGAAAGGTTCCACGCGGCAGCTTAAAACTGGAGAAAATTAGATAGAATGGGGACTATCCAAGGAAATAAATGTGTAAAGGAATCCTGTACGCCAATTGCGGTCGAAGGCTTTCACCACGTCTGGGAAAACAGCACCAGTTATCGTGTTAATGTTGAAGTTTCTTTGTATTTGAAAAATAGTGTATTTTGATAATATGACGTCACAATATTTGTAGGCCTAACATAGTAATCCACCGCTAGTAACAAGAGAATACAAGAAGTCATTTTTCAACTATCGCGTGACTAGAAGCAAGATGAATGATAGACAAACCGATATTACTAATGGTCCAAATAATCAACTAATCAAAAACTACATTTTTAAAATAAAATTGAATTTTTTTTAATAGCGAATAAACCCGCTTTGGGTACTGAGCAGAATAAAAGTTTACTAACACGTTAGCACCCACTTCGGTG
Organism: Timema monikensis; assembly: GCA_902151445.1. Classification (NCBI taxonomy): domain Eukaryota; kingdom Metazoa; phylum Arthropoda; class Insecta; order Phasmatodea; family Timematidae; genus Timema; species Timema monikensis. The sequence goes on along the minus strand of CABFVZ010000500.1, from coordinate 169,640 downwards.
GTCGCATGGTTTAAGGCGCTACTCTAGTGTCAAACTAGACTACCGATGACGGGAAGATCGAAGTTATAATCTAGGTCAAGTGTACTGAGGTGGTTTTCAAAAATTATTTTCCACTCTTACTTCACGAAAATGCAGGTACACATAATGTAAATTAAATCTTTATAATCCCTAAAACCACTAGCGTAATGTGTACATAAGTTTATAACCCAAACGAGTACTAAAACTCGGTGCTAAAAAAAACACGTTCGTTGTAAAAATAGAATGATAGAATGCATAATTAGTTTGGCTGGTCCAACACATCGCATTCTAGCAGACATGTGTGTTGGTTGACTCAATGTGCTTTGCAACGAAAACTAGAAACAGCTGACTATCAACATATTTTATTTTCGGGTGGATAAACATGTATTTTAGATTATTGTCACCACAAATGTTTTTAGATTATTACTGTGTCGCGCTACAGCTCAACACAACAACATTCTATGTAACAAATTGTCTCAATACACTCGATACAGCCTGTTGATCTGTTTTTAGAGAATAGTTACACAGCGCATGCGCACTGAATAGTGTTTCAGTCCTTTATCTTCAGTTAAACATTTTAGAAGAAATTTACCAACTTCACCAGAAATATCAAATTCTAAAAGAAATAATTATTTGTATCTTGAAGGAGGTTTAAAAACGTGACAATTCAGATCGCAACAGTTTCAATTTTATTTTATTTTACACTCTTATGGTTTGTCTCTAAATGGTTCTCCACCTTCCCTCCACGCAAATGTGGGCACATTCCCTATACATTCTACCTTCTTATTCCCTCTCTCATTAGCAGAGCTCGGATTTTGACGACATTTCATCTTTTTTTGGTAAATCACAATCAATGCTCATGTGCACATGAATTATTTTCGTGCTTCCCTGGTTATAGAAATGCGTATTTTATAGGTAATTTTTTTGGTCAATTTTAGTAACTTTGGAATTAAAGGTGAAATTTCATTAGTTTGTGTCATTGTTTAGGCATTTTGAGTGTTTTCAAGGCATAAATTACTCATACTTAAATGTTTCCAACCTACATATGTTGGAATAAGAAGATTTTGGATTCACTTTGCTTGTTTGGTTGTAAAATACACATTCCTGGTGATAATGCGACTTGGTTGGAGAGGGTTGCATCGAAATAGTATAGCTATTATTTATGAAGTATATATTTGTTAATATAATATTCAGCCAATTGCAAGAATTTAATTGTTAAAGGCTTACCATTGCATTTTTTTTTCATTTATAAAGTGCGTGTTTGATTTAGCCATTTGCTTTTATTACGAGTTTTTATTCATACTTTTAGGTCATTTTTAGAAAATTTCAGGTCATCAAAATTCGAGCCCTACTCATTAACAATTATATACATATAGCCCGGACGATTAGCTTGACGCTGAAACACAAAGAAAGATGTATACATATTTCTGAGATCTTGAGCTATGTACGTACTTGTTACGTCATTATTATTTAATATATCCTAGAACGTTGTGTTTCATGTAGCTCTAAGCTCATCCTATAGTCTTTCTCACGAGAATAGGAGTCGGCCTTCACTTCTCATCGCCAACTTACCAGAGTGTCTCGTCGTGTACGATTTTACAAGGGATTGTGTTAACAGTGCATTTTTAATAGGTTTACGTTAGAGTGAACAACTGGTTGTAACCTGGAGCGAGATTTCACTTTGTGAACACACACGGAGATACAAGTGAATCTTTATAAATTATGCAAGATGACTGCATTTGTAACTACAAACGGTGTTTCTTTTGATGCACACTTTGTTAGTTACAGTATTCGCTATCAACCAAACATAATGAGGAAGGAATATTTTAGTTAACGTTAGCAGAATTTACATCGAGATAGTGAGAAACTGAACTCTTGCGGAGGAAGGGGGAAGTGTGCTATCTCAGGGGTTCCCCAACCTATTTTAATTGATGGACCAGTCAAATTATCAGTTCCTTAAGAATAAAAGGCAAAGTACAGTGATATGAGATAATCTAAGATCATTCTATAGCAAGCCTATTTCGGGTCAAATTTAAATTCTAGAATTTCTTCCACAAACAATTCCTATTCATACATTTTTTTCTGACATTTCGCACTTTTATTTTTTATGTGTAACCTGTGTCAATTAGTTATTTCTAATTCTGAAAAGAGAATTGATTAGTTAAGTTTTATACATGTACACACAACACACAAATAAACTCTACCAAACAAATAATTTTATAAAGTTTTGGGTGGTTGTTGTAACCTCATTTCCTTCTTTGTTTTATTTTATTATTGTAATATTCATCTTTAAATAATATAATTAATAATTGTTTATTCCTTTTTCATCTTCACAAAACATAGTTGTGTGTGTTCAACTAAATTTATAACATTTCATATTTGATTTTAATCATTTAAATATATTTTCCTAGTATTTTCCTAAAATATGAAAATCTGATTAAAATATTATGAAATAAGTTTTATTTTATTTTTTGATACGTTGTTTTTTGATTTAGCTTTTAATCACCAATGTGGCAAACCGGCCCTGTGGTGTAGTGGTCAGTAAACCTGGCTGCATTCTGGGGGTCACGAGTTCGATTCCTGGCTGGTACCTTGGGTAATTTTCCCTAAAGTGGAACTACTCCAACGGTCCCCAGAGTTTGTTTAGTTAGGATTCAGTTAGGTTCTAAGTGTTTTCACTAGTCCCACACCCTCATACTCTATCACCATCATCTCATCTCAACGAGACATGGAAAGAGCCTCCACGGAAAGGATGTAGGATTAATGGATTCGGGCGTCCCCCGGGCAACAGTACATTAGTACTGGCTAATCTTTCCATTACTGGGCTACGAACGATTTGGTCTAGACATGCATTATTATTATTATTATTACCTATGCGGGCTATCAACTTATGACTGCGTATCCAGTGTCTATTTTCTACGGCCCCCAGTCAGCACTGTCACTTGAAACGACTATTTCCAGCCCTCGTACTTATTTGAATATGTTGATTCAGGTAGTTTTAGATGATTTGAAAAAAAAAAAAAAAAACCTGCACAGATTAAAACGGTTCACGATTGTGACTTGTAACTCTGGAAATGAATCGGCCAACCTCTTCCAATATTGGTTTTTGACTCTGGAAATATAGATGGAGGAAGACGTCAACAGACTCGGGCGTATTGGATTTTCTAGGGTTGAGTAATAGAATGACTAATCGACGATCATTGTGAGATCAACATAATATGATCCACCTCAGTGGCCGCATGGTCTAACACGCTACTCTCTGAGTAGACTAGACTGCCGATGATGGGGAGATCGAGGTTCGTATCTAGGTCTGGTGTAATGAGAGTGGTTTTTCATAAATGCGTTCAACTCTCCCTCCACACCAATGCGGGTACACTTCCTCTAAATATATCCTTACTAGTCCCTAAAACCATTAGCTTAATTAGTACATAAGCGTATAACCCGAACGGTTAGTATGACTTACTATATATGTGTATATATGTATATATATATGTGCGTGTATATATATGTATATATGTATATATATATATATGAATGGTCAAGATATTTAAATTAGTTTATCAATCTATTCAGCATTTTTAACTCTTAACTCATGTGGTGAACACTAAGATGTTGACGATAAATCACAATATCAATCTTTATATGACCGAGCGTAACGATGTCCTGTTTTAACTCTACCGTTTTGATATTTGGTTTGTGATTGTTCCGTGATTACTGCTAAATATGTATACCGATTTTAAATAGATTTGGCAGGGACATTAGTCATGAATTTGTTGACAATTCTCTCGGCAATCCAACATTAAGGAGAAGGGTCTAACTACGCCAGATAAGAAAGATTTATTACTATAGTAACTCATACTTGATTATTTATTTCCATTAACTACAAAAGTTTTAATTAATAAACTCCGTATATTATAACTTTTACTTGTTTATTCAAACAATTTTGTTTCAGTGCCAATAAAACCACCTTTTACATAAACACCTATTGTAATTTAAATGTCAGTCTATACTCTAATCAATAAACATTTAAATTAATTAATTTAATTTATTCTCTTGCATGGCATCACATAGTTACTAATTAGTGTCATTTTAATTTTTCATACATTTGTTTTACATGGTGATTTGTTATAATTTCATTTGGCACTTTTCATAAGTTAATGAATAATTCACCCGACACCTCAGTTCATTTGGTAGGTAACTCATTTTCATAATAATCTAAGGGTTCGGATTTTGATTCGCGTCACGGACGAAAAATGTATAATTTACGAAATTTAGACTTCCACTCTCACATTAACAAATTAAAAGTTTGTGAACTAGTTATTGTGTATTTTCAAGAGTTATATTTGTCTATAAATCGTGTGCTGATACACTCAGTTGGCCAGAAAGTAAATGCTAACTATCTAGAGAAGATAAATAGTAGATATAATTATACATACATTCTAATAAAGTAAATTGTAATTAGAAACAAACATATCATTTTTATAATGATTTGAAATAGTTTTCATGTATACATTTTTAACAAAACCATTAAAACCGCTTTCAAAAAATTCCAAATGTTCAAAAATTATTCCTCATTTAACTAAGCTCATTATTTTCCTAGAAAAACAAAAAATTCATTCTGATTTATTTTTCATCAATTCCTAGATATTTATTTCGAAAAAGTCTTTAAAGCCTTTTTGAAATGTTTCTAAATTGGTATTATTGTATTAAATAAGTTTTCAATAAGTTACCGCTATATATATATATATATATATATATATATTTAAAACAAGTACATATAATATTTTATTTAACATATAAAACACTCCATAAATATTCATTTTAAAGGTTATTGTTAGGCCATTTTTGAAATTTTCATATTTTCAATATCGTTCATCATTAAACTACCCATTCGGGCTAGAATCAAATTCACGTTTAAGCCTTATAAGTAGAGCCTGGATTTTTACGTGATTACATATTTTAATTCTGCCAGTTATAAATGTAAAAAGTTAAATGTCGGTGAATTAGGTTGCTTGGAACTATATTTTCAGTTTTAATTTTACATATGTATACATATTTTACTGGATTCTACATAATATTATCGAAAATATTATATACAATTACATATTTTGCGTGTTTTTTTTTATCGTGGTATTATTTTTATGTCCTTCAGGGGGAAAATACTCTTAAATGATGTGTCACTACTTTTCAAGCAAACTCTACTTTCATAAAGGAATGGTTCAGAAAAGGGATGGCAGTGAGCAAAGTCCAAGTCAGGCATGCAAGCTCGTCAAAGAGGATTACAGTTGCCGTTACGTAATTTTGTGTTTGTTGTTTCTCGTGCTATGAAGGGAATAGAATGTGGCGTTGCCAGATAGTGTCCTCAGTAGCACATCTCTCACGTGGCATGTCAGTTTGTAAACACCAGTCGACGAATTGTAAAAACTATAATTATTGGATCTGATTAGCTCATTTTCTCATATTTCTGTAGGGAGAAGAAACGAATACAAAGTGACAAGTCAAAGAACAAATGATGAAAACGGAACCCAAAATCAATGAAAAAAATGTAATTTGAAGTCTACAATAATACGGTGCGTAGAACAGTCTTTTGAGAAAACAAACAAGATCAATCATTTCCAAGCGTGTATGAGTAATATTAATACCGGCTAGTATGTGAGATCAAAGATGTAACCTCGGATCGAAAAAAAAAATCGTTCTAGGGAACTTGATTTATAAAATCTGGAGTGGTTTGACGTTTACTACGGCATTAGGAACTTGGACCACTATTACATAAAAATTAAGAAAAGAGAAACATCTTTGTCTACCAAAGACCAAGAATCAAATTCATTTTCAGGCCTGAATTAAAACGTATATGTATTTGCTTGTAGATCAAAAATGTTTGTTTTTATAAAAACATGTTTCAAATAAAAGATTTGTATCTTTAAAAGTACTACAACTTTACTATGATAAGTTATTTCGTATCTCAAATAGTTGTGGAGAAATGATTACGATTGAAAAATTGTCGTTATTTAAAGTAGCCTCAAAGTCATTTTTATGGTAAAATGAGGATTTCCATCTTATTTATTATAGTAAACATTGTCTAGATATAAAATTTAATCAAAATCTTAAGAGCGAGTTTTGAGAAAATCGATTTTTTCTCTTTTTTTTTTTTAATTTTCGTAAATTACCTTTAATTTTATGGTTAGATATCTCATTCCAAAAACTCTTCGAGGGGAACTTATGTAAACACTAGATACCACGTTTTAACCCAATCGGTAAAATAGTTTTGGCTCTATACCAAGGCAAAGACAGACAGTTTTTCGAAAACAACTTTTTTTTATTTTAGAGGGTAATGAAACGTCGAAATTTATCAAAATTTTGATTTGTCTGACGATCAAAATTTTTCTCTCTCTGATGAGCCAAAAGAAAGTAAAAATATTTTCTATTACTCCCCTCAGAAATATAAAACCGTAAAATTCTAGATATGACCAAGTCTAAAAAAGATCTGTCAGACCGTTTCGGTTATAGCTCCAGGTACAAAAACACCCCTATTTTAGCTAGAAGGCACATAATGTCATTATATATCATAGTTTCAAAGTGAAATATGTAAACTATTACAATACATTCGCTATATGAGACACTAAAACCGCTAATTTAAGTTCCATAACCAAATTTAATTTCTCATAAAGCACTTAGTGAATATCAATACTTGAGAATGAATGAATAAATTAAATGTGAAATAATATATTATATATAAAACTCAATGACGTCAGCCCACAATTTTAGCCAGAATGACAGAGTGGCTGCCATCTCTCGGCAAAGATAATGCCAACTTGTGCGTATAGAGGGTGTAATATAGTCGGCACAACAAACCCTCCGGGCTTGAATCTCAGTATTCTAAACCGGAACCGCTGCCTTTCGGTTCAAGTAGCTCCTCATTTGCCCTCACTAGGTTAAGTTTACCCCGTTCCAGACCCACTGTTTCACAGAAAATCTGGAAGGTCTGGGGATCGAATCTGGGACCTCTGGATCTATAGCTAGGAACTCTGACCACTATACCATTATATATATTTATTTGAATATATGTTTTAACTAAAAATAATAGCTTATCAAAACGTCCGATGACTTTACGAAAGTTGATAAACTCTCTCTGCAATCCATTAGCTATTACAGATATCATGAAAGTTAATTATTGGTGTTCATGCTGATGTATTTAAAAAAAGTTATTTATATCCTCTTATATCACTCAATATGAACTCAATTAACTTCTCCACAAATATTTGTTTTGCTAGTGGGATATACCAACACTTTCTTTTTTTCCTTTTATGCCGAAATGTGTTTTTAAATGTGATACTTTCAAATAGCATCCTCTAAAAGGGTTAATTAATATTTTATTACCCGCATCGGTGGCCGCATAGTCCAAGGCGCTACTCTCGCACTAGACTAGCCTATCGAAGACGGGCAGATTGGTGTACGATCATGGTAGAGTGTACTGAAGGTGGTTTTTCCTAAATAGTTTTTCCCCTCTCTATCCACGAAGATGCTGGTACACGTACTCTAAATTCAACCTTATTAATCCCTAGCACATATGTGTAGCTAGTACATAGGTGTATAACCCGAAAGGGCAGTAAAACGTAGTGCTAAAAAAAATCTTATTTTTGTGCTAAAATAACCCCTTCAGTTTAAAAGTCGCAAGTTTAATGCCGATAAACAACCGTTTCCTAAATAGCTTTTCTTGAAAAACAGATTTTTTTTAAAATTACTAAATTTATAATTTTTGGAGTTGAGAGGAAATTTCGTGGAGGTAGAGTAGGAAATAATTGAGGAAAACACTACCCCCGTTACTTCCGATCAGGGTTCTAAATTGGACCTAATTATTATTTATACTATACCATGCTCTCAACTTAAGCTGAATGTTTGTAAAATTCATTTTAATTTCTAGAAATAACTGTTTTTATGAAATAACTAAAAGCTATCATTTAATAACTCAAAAACTTAAGCTTGTATCACACACACAAAAATGATGTTTTTGGTATTATTTAGGGATGGTTAATCAAATCAAATTAAATTAAATGCATTATTATAATTATGTATACGTTAATGCAAGGATTATTACAACTTAATCTAAGTCATAGAGATGAACAAGATGGTTTAAAGGAAGCCCAGCTGCATTAATGTGGAACAAAGTGGAATAAAAAGCGTGGAAACTTAATTTGAAAAACTATTATCCAGGTCAAGGTTTCTCAAACTGTAAGACGCGAGAAGGTTTCAAGTGAAGCGCAACGTGGTATTAACTTTAAAACAATAATTGTTCATATCCTGAGGTGCTATCCTGAGGTGCTATCCTCACTAAAATGCATAGATGATAGCTTCGGCTATCTGATTCATTAATAATTGTTCAGTTCCTCAGACTTGGTGAAATTCTGGTAGAATGTACAAAATAAATATTCCGCTTTTACAAATGTTCAATCAAAACGATTATGATGTCTGCACCTACATAAGCGTGTTGTCGTGGCAGTGACTGAGATCAAAACTATATAAATTGACTGACAGCTACTACTGAACTTCACCCGCTTTTTACAAAATTATAACTTGATGTGAACCATTTCTTTGTTATGACACAAACTCATTATTCCCATGGGAAGGTAAACATAGTAATGTATTTATAAAAAATTGTCTCCCAATTTTAATATTCGTCATAGCTCAAATAACGTAATATCATAATTTTATAAAATTAATATTATATCGGTAGGCTACCTTACAAAACTTTCATTATATTTCACATTTGGCAACTTTTACAAAATATGCATCAGAAAATAAAGTAAAATAATCTGTGTCTTTTCTGGAACTATTTATCTATTCTGTCTAAGTTTATACTCCCTTTCGACCTTCGCCTACAACCACACTTTGTTACTTCAATAAAAAGGAGGGAAAATAAAAATACGAAACTCCTTTTCTCAAGATAAAGAGGAAAACTCGCTGCTAGATATAAAATCTTAAAATTGTATTTTGTGAGCCCTTTAAAGAATTAAGGTGACCTGGTGGTCTAGGGGTAAGGTGTCAGACTTCTATGCTGGGGGCCGGGGTTCAATCCTCGGTCCCGGCACAGATTTATCTGATTACCAAACCCTTATTTCACCTCTGACAAGACATCTTGTGAATGTGGGGAATGCCAGGCCTCCACCGTGGTTCGGATTCCACGTTAAACTGTAGGTCCTCCATTTCATCTCACAATCACCCTACCATTACACATTAGCGTAAGTGCGTATAACCCGGACGGGTAGTAAGACGCGGTGCTAATAATAATAATAATAATAATAATAATAATAATAATAATAATAATTTAAAGAATTACTGTATTTGTTAGAGAAAGGCTAAATCTAGAGCCCTTTTTCATCGAGCCTAGTCTTATAGCTCCGCAAATATGTTTGAAAAGTCGTTTAATATGAGCTAATGTTACATTTTCACACATTTTTTCCTACATTAATAAAACTTTAAACGTAATGGAAAAGAGCCCTGTTAGAATTGTTTAACTTTATTTTGGTGTAAACCATTTTAAAATAACGCATCGTATAATTAAATATTGCGCTAGATCTGAACGTCCACACAGCAATTTCTCGCTTACCTAGGCGGCCCCCTTAGTGAGGGCTTGACAACTACAGATAATATTCAAGTGACGTTTGGGTACAAATATTTTGAGAACCTTTTCTCTGATTCACCCAGCGGGAATTCAAACCCAGACCTTTCTATCAACAATGACCAAGTGAAATTCAAGTCTACCTCTTAAGACCACTGTGGTTATCCAACCAGGTCGACGTACACTATGTTGGTGGTATTACCTTGACGGGTTCCACATTGGCTCTTTCATATAAACTGCACCATCACATAGCGGAAATGAGAAAGATAAGATTATAGTTTTAAGATAAAAAAAAGTATACATGCTATTAGAGAATAATAATTATACATAACTGGACCTTATTAATTATTATTACCCGTTACAGTGGTCGAATGATCTCGTGTTAGACTAACCTGCTGCAGACGGCGAGATTGAGGTTCGAATCCCGGTCGGGTCTAGTGAGGTGTGTATTTTCTAAATATTTTCCCACGCTCTTTCCACGCAAATGCTGGTAGATTATCTTTTAAATGATTCACTCCTCATACTTATCCCATTCAAATAATTATCATATATGCAGAAGCGGATCCAGAAACAAATGACAAGAGGGGCACCATAATTTCACCAAAAATTGCTACCTTACATCCTTCTAAAAAATATTTTAAAAAAATGTATAGTTCTAATATTTCTAATGAGTTTGTGAGTTGGCTGATAAACAATTAACGATCTTATTATAAAAAATAACTTTTTTTTGTTATTTCCAAACTTAATAATCAGTTATGAAAGATGATAAGTTTACATAAACTATAATTTGAGTTTACATTAATGTTTTCTAGCAAATATATTTAGAACCTCTTCAAGGAGTATCTCAATATTTTTATTTATATTGAGCATGACCAAACCATTGAAAATTTCCTGACCCATTGTTGATCTCAAGCCGGTTTTAATTCTATTCAACCAACTAAAAGATGGTTCTGCTGTTGTTGTAGTAACTGGTATCACACAAAGTTTTCAATTGACACTCAATGTTTGGAGAGACAGACGCGGATCTCTAAGATTACAATGGCATATCGACTTTATTTTTCTAGAATTTCTGTATAAAGACCGGTCCCGGCACAGATTTATCTGATTTTCAAACCCTTCCTACACCTCTGACAAGACATCTTGTGAATGTGTGGAATGCCAGGCCACCACCGTGGTTCGGATTCCACGTTAAACTGTAGGTCCTTCATTTCATCTCACAATCACCCTACCATTACACATTAGCGTAAGTGCGTATAACCCGAACGGGTAGTAAGACGCGGTGCTAATAATAATAATAATAATAATAATAATAATGTATCAAGACTTTCCCTTCTTAATTTTAATTCTCCATAAAGTACCTCTATATTGGATGGAAAAACAAGATTTATTTGTTTTTACTGTAACCGGTATCTCTACATCTGTTAATATATGTTTTTATTTATTAGAAAAAGGAAAGTTTAACGATTAGTATGTATTCTCCGAAAATTGATTGGATAAGCACGTGACCAAGTGCCCCTCCCTGAATCCGACCCTGCATATATATGTATAACTTGAACAGGTAGTAAGACGTTGTGATAAAAAAAAAATCTTAACCACATTGGTAAGCACACAGAATAAACATAACGCTCGTTTAATTTGTTTTGTTGGTGACTGGAAGATCAGGTTTACTAAGGGTGTTTATTATTTTAATGGCTTACGTACTCCCCCTCCACGCATTCACGGGTACGTAATTACTTACTCTTTGACATTAAGAGCTCGAAAGTTTATTCCCCCATTTAGAGAAGTACGCCACCTAGTAGGATATAGGGTGTACCTAATGCTATGGGAGTTTTGTTTAATGTATCTGTGGGTTGTATCTCTCTCTGGTGGGCACGCAAATAAAGGTATCAATCTCGTCTTGTTTGGTTTTTCGTTGACAAAGGGGTTGAGGGACCAACCCCGACCGAGCGTATTGGGGGTGGTTTTTATCCTAAATGGATTTCCAATCTCTCTCTCTCTCTCTCTCTCTCTCCTCTTAAATTCAAACACATTTCCTCTGAATTCTGCCTATCTCATTCCAACTTTACTTAATTACTATATAGAATTAGGTACTCAAAAGTTCATCGCCGCACTTGAAAGTACGACGGCTATCCCTATCTTGAACTAGTTCTATCCAGTCCACCTCATTACATCCTATCCCTATCTTGAACTAATTCTATCCAGTCCACCTCATTACATCCTATCCCTATCTTGAACTAGTTCTATCCAGTCCACCTCATTAAACCCTATCCCTATATTGAGCTATATCTATCCAGTCCCCCTCATTACACCCTATCTCTATCTTGAGCTTGTTCTATCCAGTCCCCCTCATTACACCCTATCCCTATCTTGAGCTAGATCTATCCAGTCCCCCTCATTACAGCCTATCCCTATCTTGAGCTAGATCTATCCAGTCCCCCTCATTACACCCTATCTCTCTCTTGAGCTTGTTCTATCCAGTCCCCCTCATTACAGCCTATCCCTATCTTGAGCTAGATCTATCCAGTCCCCCTCATTACAGCCTATCCCTATCTTGATCTAGATCCATCCAGTCCCCCTCATTACACCCTATCTCTATCTTGAGCTTGTTCTATCCAGTCCCCCTCATTACACCATATCTCTATCTTGAGCTAGATCTATCCAGTCCACCTCACTGCACTCTCTCTCTCTTTCAGGTATATTCTAATATTATCTTCCCATCTACATCTAGATCTTACCAATGGTCTCTTCCCAATGGGTTTATCAGCCAGTACCCTGAAGATGGTTCTAGATTCTCCAATTCACGCTGCATTTCTTGCCCACCGTAATCTACGAGACTTTATTATCCTAACAATGTATTGTGATGAGTACAGGATATGTAACTCGTCATTATGTAACCTTCTCCACTCCCCAGTAACCCCATTCCTTTTTGGACCAGATATTTTCCTAAAAACCTTGTTTTCGAACACCCTAAATTTGTTTTCTTCATTTAAGGTAAGAGACCACATTTCACACGCATAGAGAACAACAGTAAAAATTATTGTTTTGTATATTCCGAGTTTTACATTCCTGGACACCAGGGGAGATATCAGCAACCTAATGATCGAGTAATATAATGCATTTCCTGACTGTATTATTTTACTAATTTCCACAATTATTTATTTATTTCTAATTAAAATTGTTCCTGAATATTAAACTTGCTACACTGTCAAATTATATATATATATATATATATATATATATATAT
>CABFVZ010000500.1:130597-143968 GCA_902151445.1 Timema monikensis | reverse complement strand
TACTAATTACTCTACTTAAATCTAGAACAGACACAACATCCAGCCCCTGGCCGTTAATTTATTCACTGTGAAATGGGAAAACAACATTTCATCAATTATAAATTTTTCGGCCATGCGGGGATTCGAACCCGGGATCTTTAGCTTCGAAGGCAGAGTCTCTCTACCGACTGAGCTGACGTTGAAATCAAGGATATCAGAGAAGATTTCCTCACATTCGTCCCAGTTTATATGACTGTTGCTGGCATTGCTGATACAATAAAATTACTAATTTCACGTTTTGGACTTGATCTTCAGAATGTGCGAGGCCAAGGCTACGATGGAGAAAAATTTAATAGAATTATGGCGTGAGATACACAATATTTTATTTGCTTACTAGACCTAACATTTGTTTAGAACACTGCGTAATTTAATTTTTCTTTTGAACTAAGACAGTTTTTGATTTATTTTATGAAACATTAACGAACTAGACAATATCGTGTAATACTATATTAATTTTAAGTAGAGTGATTTGAGACCGTCTCATAGCCTCAATAATCACCTTGTATCCTAACCTAAATAATCACCTCGTCTCCTGACCTCAATAATTGCCTATCTACACCATCATCATAAGTCTATAAACATTATATTAATGTTACCGTACTTAAAATGTTTACACATTTGATTTATTCATTAAAATAGTGTACTATACTAACTATGTACAAATAACATACTAAAATATATATAGTGAGTAAAACGGAACCATATATATATATATATATATATATATATAGAGAGAGAGAGAGAGAGAGAGAGAGAGAGAGATAGAGAGAGAGAGTAAAACGGAACTATCACCCGATCGCGGTTTTATTAGTATACGGGCGTGATTATTATAGAAATGGGGTAAACGAAGAGTATCTTCCTAGCACGGGATTAATGATTAATGATTAAATCAAAGCATACACAACTCTCCATGCAACTGTGACCAAGTCCACCCAGGAGTAACTTTATACACAACTAGCCCCCCTTCCCCGTAGAAAAAATATTGTAAAGAATCCTGTAAAACAAAGCTTCAAATCATCCATCATGTCAATATAAAAACAAAACTTTTTTTTTAGATACAGTCCTACCATCACTGTATAGCCCCCTCCCTCTTTTTATCCTCCCTCCTATTTTCATCTCATTCCTCTTTCCTCACCCCTAACCCCCCTAGCCCCCTTCACCAACCACCACTTTCCCTTCAACAACTTTTTTTTTTCCAACGACTATATAATATACTATCGACATTTTTATGAGGAATAAATTAAATAAATTAAATTTTCAAAATACAATATAGCCTATGTTACTCGCTGATAATGTAGCTTTATATTGGTGAAAGAATTTTTTAAATCGGTCCAGTTTGTTTTTGAGTTTATCCATTACAAACAAAAAAGCAAATCTTTCCTCTTTATAATATTAGTATAGATTGAACAAAGATTGGGCGAATACATTTTTTTATCACCCTAGATCAACGTTTGAAATTCCGTGGTCGCTGAAAACATTAGGGAAAACCGCCAACAATTTCCGCTCTCTAAATATATAGTTCTGACAAATATATCGGTTCGAGCTACACATATTTATAGATAGATAAGCGATTGCTGTACTTAAACTAGAAAAAACCTCTTTTAAGCGCCATCTTAAAGTAAGAGTGTAATGGACGCGAGAAATGTTAGTTTTTATGCAGTTTTTATCGATTTTTTTTACAAAAATAAGTAAAATATTGTTCTAGTAGCAACATAGAGTTTAATTTTCTTCACATGGTGATATCAACAGCTGTTGTTGAATATACACTATGGGGCTGGAACAGTTATACGATTAGCAACTTGAAAATTAACACTTTATTTGAAAAGTAAATATTCATTAGCTAAATAAAAGCAAACTTCATACTAAACTTTTTCACTTTTTGAAGATAATGTCACTGAGGTGAGCTCCACCGGACGTCAGGTAAACCTCAGCACGTTATCCATCACTTTCCTTAGTATAAATAGTATAATTGTTTTCGACCCACCCTATGTTGATACAAAAACTTCATAAATACTACCTTTAACTCTCATTCCTTACACTCCCACCTTTAACATAATATATAGCTTTCTTAACACCAAGCTATCTATTTATATGATAATAAAAATTGTGTATTCTACTAGAATAATAAAGTCACCATTTTTTTCTACTCAAACTAAACTTAAAATAGAAATTGTTATAAACAAATAAAACACATCACATTTTCCTGATAAAATAAGTATTAAGTAATTTTTAACTTTTTTAAAGTTGAGAAACCATTTTTATTCTCTTGGTTATCAAACTTTTGTATCAAAATAATCATTTAATGAAACCTTTTCTAATTTTTAATTGCCAAGTAAAAATATCCTGCCATATTTATTAAAGGCTTAGTCATTAATATAAAAAACTCAGTAAGCACATTGAAATGTTTTTATAACAATTGAAATGTTATGGAAGATGCCCAACAATGTTTATTTCAAAACAATAAAGTACAAATAGTTTCCCAACAATGAAATAATGTTAATAATAATTGAAAACTATCTTGAGTACCCTTAAACCTAACCTAACATAGCCTTACACAACCTTAACGATCAAATGAGGCAAAGAAAAAAATTGAAAAAATACACCAATACACAAATGATATTGGTAAGGTTAGACATGGAACTGTTAGGGTTACGCAGTGAACAAATAGCATGTGCGCATGCGCAGATAATTTATCGGAGAGTAAGAGAAGATGGTTATGTTGATTGAGTAGTCACGACTGAGCCTCGTGGTATAATTTGTTGGTCCGGAAAAAAAGTATTATTGCAGTTTAGTTGGTCCTGCATGGTGACAGCATAAAGAGAAAGGCGAATGTCTCATTCGAAAAATAGAAAGAGATAGAAATACTCTCTTCTCCACCCCCACCGTAATATAATATCCTTCGTTAACTGTGTAGTCATGTCTTATCTCACTATCAATAAAGTTTAAAAAAAGTATTGTTAGTTTGCAATTGTAGAGATTGCGCGCCAAAGGAACTATTTTCTGCAGTTTTTATAACAAACAAAAAATCGGCAAAATAAATAGCTTTCGCCATTAAAAACATAAAGTTTAATTGTATTCAGATGGTTATATCAACAGTTCTTGAATATCTTTCAAGGGTGTCCTAAGATTTGACGATAACTTGTTCTCTTCATTTAAAAGTTTATCATAAACTCATACAAATATTCAACAACTGTTGATATCACCATGTAAATAAAATTAAACTCTATTTTTTTTAATGGAGCAATATTTTATTTATTTTGGCTAAAAAATGGTTTACTATGAAAACTGCAAAAACATTGGCATTTTCTCGCGTTTTTTAATATTTCACCTTAACGACTTAATCCATTTGGCCGGTATGGGAACATTAGTTTGAATAGAGTAGTAAGCCCCTTGCATTGTCACCCATTTGACATTCTAAACCCGTTCTTCGCGTTTACTGCGACCATGTACAATGCGAGTATAAACTATGCAGCCACTGGTACAGGTAACACAAACCCTTGGCTGTTTATTTGTTCACTATGCTTCAAACTATAACGAAATACAGTAGACACCCCATTAAATAGGTCAGTGAGAGGGGGTGCCCGCATTTATATATTGCCCGCTGCGCGCGTTTACGTGTGTGGCTACGCTCGGGGTACACATACATGAGGAGTTATAGTAACCTTGAGAGAGGTATCTCTTCTCCAGGCACTGGTTGCCAGACCCTATACGGCAAGTGGCATTCAGAGGGTACGGCCACGGTGGGTTACAAGAGCCGTGTGATGGGGTGTTTGTTTCCTACCGTGGTCGCCAGGAGCTCCGATGTCGGTTTTCCAATCGGCCTTAGGTGGTGTCTTAGCCAAAAGTCTGACTTATCTGCATAATGCTAGACAGACCCTTGTGGGATGGATATGGTGTCACAATCCATTTGAAGGGAGTCTTAATTGATATTTGAGAAATATGGATGATCCAATGTCACTATTTATTTACTTCTAAGATCATAAGACACTATTTGGATCAAGATTTTGTAATACAGAAGGTGGTGCCAAAATGATATACCTTCCAAGCACAATACTAAGCTTGAGACGGTCCTGAACATTTCTCTTGTGTTTCAACTAATGCTGCTGGTTATTTGATCTGATGGTGGGGCTTGTCTTGTTTCAGGGTATAACGCTGAAGATGAACGAGGAGGGGAAGTGCATCGTGGCGCGGATCATGCACGGGGGGATGATCCACCGACAAGCCACCCTGCACGTGGGGGATGAGATCAGGGAGATCAACGGAGTCCCTGTGGCCAACCAATCAGTCAATGCCTTACAGAAGATACTGGTCAGTACCAAGCACCTGCTACAAATAACATGTTTGGTGTGTGTGTGTTTGTGTATAGGAATGGGAGAATCTAGAACCGTGATCAGGGTATTGACTGGCAAACCCAATGGGAAGTGACCATTGAGAAGACCTAGACACAGATAGAGGATAACATTAGAATGGACCTGAAATAGATAGGGTGTGATGAGGTGGACTGGATAGATCTAGCTCAAGATATGGATAGCTGTCATATTTTTAAATGCGCCAATGAACTTTCGAACGCCTTATGCTATATAGTAAGTAAGTAAAGTTGGAATGAGGTAGGCAGAATTTAGAGGAAATGTTCTTGAATTTACGGGGAGAGAGCGTAGAAAACCATTTAAGATCAAAAAACCTTTAATACGCTATGTCGGGGTTTGAGCCCCAACCCCTTTGTCAACTAAAAACCTGATGATAATACGAGGTTGATTCCTTTATTTGCGTGCCTGCTGGTGAGAGATACAATATATATAAAGAAATGAAAAAACTCCCATGGCAATAGTTGTAAAAATGCTAAAGGTGGATTCACACTCGCAGGACTGTGCACCGGCCATTTTATATTGTCGATATCATTCAGAGAATTGAAGCTGCACAGTCCTGTAAGTGTGAATCCTACTTTAGGCGATATAATAGTCACGCGTGTCTACTTAAACAGGTTTCAGTCATGACTTCAAATATGGTGGTTCATTGGTTAGTTTAATAAATCTTGTTGACTAGGGTACACTTTGCAGAGCTCTGCTTGAATTTTTACAAGACCTAAATTTTGACTGTCAGAACTGACAGTTGCTAAACACATGTTTTTTGCAGATTATATGGCTTGGCGTAGGGATACATAATTTGGTCTGGTAACTTTTCAAAGCCATCAGCTGTCAGCTATGAGCTGTCAGTCAGCACCAAAGAAGCCATGGGGCTACTGTAGTGAGCTTTCCTTTCTTTACCTTGAGATAAGTTTCGTAGTTTTATTTCCCCTCTTTCTTATTGACATGGCAAAGGTGAAGCGTGAAAGGGAGTAAAAACTTGGAGAGAATAGAGAAGTAGTTCAAAAAAAGACACAGACCATTGTATTTTAAGCCCTGTGCTTTGACACAGATTGATACTTTTTCGCTGACCGAGGCGGCCTCCTTAACCAAGTCCTGTTTGCCCCGGTAAGAAAGCCCGCACACCAAACCACTGTTATGAAGGTCAGTATTCGAGATGATAATAATAATAAATGACATCTTTTCTACTTGTTTCAGCGTGAGGCCCGCGGCTCGGTGACGTTCAAGATCGTCCCGTCCTACCGCAGCGCCCCGCCCCCGTGCGAGGTACAAGTAAGCCCCGCCTCTCTCTACCCTTGTCTCGGCATGCTGAGGCGTGCGCCGACCCTCGACTGACTGCTGCTCTCTCTCATACTGCCTTAAAAGTTCGGTCGCAATGTTGGTAGGAGCTTCAAGCTCGAGACAAAACTTTCTCCTCTTCTGTAATGTTAACTCACTAAGCCGTTAATTTCCATATCAATTATGATTATAGGTCACTTGGACTATATTACTTTCATTGCCTCTCCATATTCTCAAAGATTACTTTACTGACATGTTTACCAGTGGTCTCCAAACTTTTTGATAACTCACCCCTTTATCAGTAATATGTATGTGAAAAATCTGTATTATACATACGTATAAAACATATATTTATATATAATTTATATGTGCATTATTTATTTATAGCCTAAATATAAAGTACATAAATAAGTACATATAAATAAAAACACATATAAATATATATATATATATATAAATACACATATATACATGCTTATATATAATTTACTTTATATTCTGTTTTATAATTTACAATATGTATAATATAGGCCTATATATCTTATACATATATATTATAAATAGCCTATATATATATATATATATATATATATATGATAAATAACCCATATATGTATGATAATTATATATTATCTATATGATATATATGATAAGTATATATTTATATATATGATAAACATACCCTTCATATGCTCTGTTAAGTAGCTAGCTCCCCTTGCATCATTTCACCATGGTGTAGCTTATAAGATAGTCATAGTGTAAGCCATCAAGGCAAGACTTAAACCATTCAGATTAAATGCACTCTACTTTATATATAGATAATGTAAATAATAGATAATGATAATAATATGCACATGTACATACTACTCTTATGCTATGTACATTTTATATGCAATTATATATGTATGTACATAGTGGCTATATAATGTACACTCTGTTAACACTGAAAGGGAACAGTCTCTTACTTTGATGGATTACATCAGCGGTCGGCAACCTACAGCCCGTCAAATTATTTTTATCTGGCCCGCAAAAGATTGAGCAAACAAACACGTGTGTTCATAAAAATAGACTAACAACTAACTACTATATGAGAAATTATTCAGTTGAAGTATTAATCACAACTTTTGAATGTGTGTAATGCCAGGCCTCCACCGTGGTTCGGATCCCACGTTAAACTGTAGGTCCTCCATCATTTCATCTCACAATCACCCTACCATTTCACATTAGCATAAGAGCGAGTGGGTAGTAAGACGCGGTGCTAATAATAATAATAATAATAATAATAAAGTTGCCATTTTTAGTCAGATTTTTTTTTTCAAACTGGCCCACTATTTTTTTTATAAACCCATGCGGCCCACGATATCAAGAAGGTTTCTGAGCCTTGGGTTACACTATGGCCCTATCTTATAAGCTGCACCATAGCGTTACAATTTAAGGTAAGGTTGATAACTTTCAGGGTAAATGAAGGGTAAATTTATATATATAAATTATATTTTGGTAGATTATAAGTATATATTGTATATTATAAAATATACTCTGAATAAAAACAGTTAAAATAAGATGATCCAAAGATAACTGAGCCTCTTGTAAGTAAAATAAACATTAATATCGCAATATAAAATATTTATAGAGCTTGATTAATGTTATTAATGAATCGTTATGCCCATTCCACTTCTGAGACCACTGTCGTAGAGTACATTAGTCTGACAACTGTTTTATTTTAATCAAGACTTGAATATATTTTCGTATCATCACTCTTTTTACTATCACATTTATTACTTGACAAGCCATTACAAGTACTTCAGGCACAGGCTCATGGTAGTTACTAACAAGCAGTGGTGGCCCGTAGCTAAAATTAGTGGGGGTGCTGCTCCAGAAAATGTTTAGCCTTTGTTTTAAAATTGTGTAAAAGGAGAGAACATTTATAAAAAGAAAATTTATACAGGAACTTGATAGAATCTTAACAAAAACCACCAAACATTTTTTACTTACTTTAACTTAAATTGTTACAGTTCAAGCTTGAACTATTCATTTAAAAATGAAATCCATTCCTTTTGTTTTAATTTGCGTAAAAAGTTCAATAATTTTCTCCTTGATCTATGGGTGACAATTGAGGAAATTTTTCTCCATTGAAAGTACTGCAAGCGCATTTAGTCTTTCTGTTAAATAAAAGAACCGAAAAAAAAATGAATCAAATAGAATAGCTGGAAGCTGAATAATAATCTAATTCTACACTCTTCTACACTTTATCACATTCAAGAATATGGTACACGGTTTTTAAGCACAACACACGCTCAGTAAATAAAACCTTCCTTCCACCATCACGCCAGAGCCGGCACTGTGAGATCAACAGTGCTCTCTCTACCTGACAATCCCACCTTCCGCCCCACCCCCTTCCTATGTGCGCATGCGCACAACAGTCAAACACCACGTCGCTGGCACTGTGAAGCGCAGTTCCATACAAAGATTTTTGTTTATTTTTCATAAACTGGGGGATGGCTACTGAAGTACTGACATTGAGCTTAAGGAATATATATTGTACTACAAAAATAAATAAAGGATTAAAGATAAAAGGACTCATTATATTAAATTATATCGATAATATCAAATGGAAATAGGGGGTGCTGCAGTTCCGCAGTTCCTATACACGAGCCGCCACTGCTATCAAGAGATAACTATTAAACACATAATACATGGGGATATCAGCCACTTTTCGACTTGTTGGAGAGGTGCAGGAATTTGTTAATGGACTCATCTGAATCTTTTATAAAGCCTGGAAACACATCAGGTTTCCCCAAGGAGTATAGACTGTGTCAGAACATTAGAAACATGGAAGATTTAAGGTGGGATGGAAGAGAGACTGTACCTACCACTTTTGATTTTAATTTTAATGTTAACATAATTGAAGGGTTAAAGTGAAAAAAGGGGAAAGTCACATTTTACACACATTTTCAAGGACAACAACTTTAATATCTCAAACCCCATATGAACTCCAGCAAATACTATTTTTTTTTTAAATATAGCAGACACCTCTTTCAACCTTAATTTTAAGTAAATTTGAAAGGTCTCATGGTTGTATAACAGATGGCAGCACTAACTCAATTTGAGTTAAAATTGGACTTTAGGGTGACCTGGTGGTCTAGGGGTAACTTCTATGCTGGCGGCCGGGGTTCAATCCTCGGTCCCGGCAAAGATTTATCTGATTACCAAACCCTTCCTTCACCTCTGACAAGACATCTTGTGAATGTGGGGAATGCCAGGCCTCCACCGTGGTTCGGATTCCACGTTAAACTGTAGGTCCTTCATTTCATCTCACAATCATCCTACCCATTACACATTAGCGTAAGTGCGTATAACCCGAACGGGTAGTAAGACGCGGTGCTAATAATAATAATAAAATTGGACTTTCCTTCTTTTTATCCTGTAACTTTCAATTATAATTTATGTTTTGCGATAAAATCATTTTGATTTCAAAAAATTAAAATTTATATTTCTAAATGAAATATTGTCGGAAAACTTACACGTTATTTTCATGGCTTGGCGTGTTTTTATTTATTTTAAATTTTTCAGTTAAAGCTCCGAAACTTTAATAAATGTGTGAAACTGTTTTATGTCAAGATACAAATATCGTGAAAGATACCGAACAATGTTTTATCTGTATCTATACACTTTTAGTTTCAGTAAGCACAGGATTTTTCTCACAAAAAAAAAATACTATAAATAATTCAAATAATGTCGGCGCAGTCTTAAGGTCTGTTTTTGTTTTTTTCTGTTTCAAAACAAAAGTTTATTTGGCCAAAATAAATAAATTATTGATTTACTATAAACATTTTAGTTTAAATCAGTATGCATAGTAACTTCAACAGTTCTTGATTATTATTATTATTATTATTATTATTTATTATTATTAGCACCGCGTCTTACTACCCGTTCGGGTTATACGCACTTACGCTAATGTATAATGGTAGGGTGATTGTGAAATGAAATGGAGTACCTACAGTTTAACGTGGAATCCGAACCACGGTGGCGACCTGGCCTTCTTGATTAAATTACTCTATGCATGATATATATTCAAGAAGACTTTGTCTCTTCGTTTAAAATGTTTTTCCTCTAATGCCGCTGTGCTCATAACAAATATTATTAAAGAACTTTTGAAATTAATATTCGAAGAAAATGAAAATAAATGCTTCTACTGAAACCAAATTTCATTCATTTTGGCCTAAAAGATTTTTTTTTTTACATAAAAACTGCAAAAATACAGACTTTAACCCGAGTTTCCTTCCACCTTACCTTAAAATTCAAACCATGACGTAATTTATTTCCTACCTAACTTTCACCGTCCCCTTAAAGTTTTCGAACCAACCAACCTCTCATTGCGTGTACCGTCCCCCCATACGAAGCAATGAATAAAGCTTGTGTCAGCTTGGGTCGAGGGTCAGCTCCACGTGTCTGAGAGATGTTCTGCCACGTGTGTGTTGTATTGCATGACACGTGTGTGATGTAGTATTGTTCTTCGCTGTACAGGTGCTATGGGTGTTGTGTGAAACTGGGGGCACAAGTCAACCAGATATCTATATAAGTATTCACTACCTAATATGCTCATGTCGAGAGTAGTGTGACTAAATCTATTTCTAAAATATATATATATATATAATTTTAAAGGATGTTATGTTTGATAGGCTGGAGCCAAAACGACATGTGATCATGTGTGTTAGAATCAGGGCTAACACGTGTGAAGCATAACGTAATATATTTAATGATAACTTGTTTATAATTTATGGATCACAGTTTGAAAGACGTTCTCACTTCCTCAAACCAGGGTGACAATACCTATTGTGTTTTTTTTTTTAAGTATTTACGATCTTGACATAAAAACTAGCAGTTGAGAACAGGATATTCATACAAGATTTCCCTGACCCTGAGGTAAAATTTTTTTAAGGTAGTGAAACTGACCTTGGCCAATTTTTAGCCAGGGGAATCGACCAAATAGGATGCGCCCTAATTTGGGGCCCCGCGAGGGTAACAGTAGAACTAGTGGCTGCCATCAGAGCAACACTCATGGTCAAGTTATCAACCAGAATTGATGTGTGATAGTCAAACAATGTGTAGGTGACATAATCACTCCTACTCGGCTTTGGCATAAATCATATAAAATAATAGTAATTCACTATATGTTATCCATAAATAAATTTCAATAAAACTACCTAAATTAATATAACCGTATAATAACGTTGGTAGGAT
Source organism: Timema monikensis (assembly GCA_902151445.1). Taxonomy (NCBI): domain Eukaryota; kingdom Metazoa; phylum Arthropoda; class Insecta; order Phasmatodea; family Timematidae; genus Timema; species Timema monikensis. The sequence continues at coordinate 133,046 of CABFVZ010000500.1, read as the reverse complement.
TATAACTATTATACATCCAAACAAAGTATAATAGTGCCGATTTGTAGCTAACGCACGAGAATTAAGAACGACCAGGTTGTATACTAAACCGGTCAGGATTCAAACCAAGCACGTCAGGGACAGATACTACGCGCCTTCATGCACGCAACTGGAAAACGCGTCCATTATTTTTTATCTGAAAAGAAACCCAAGGAAAATACAAGGAATTTATACAAAAACTAAAAAAGTACTGGAATATTTGTAAGTTTGGAACATTTATCTAGTAGTCCTTTACATAAAAAAAAAGCTAATTGAACTAGTGAGCCCACATATATATATTTCCCTTACCTCATTTTTCTCTGAAACATTGAGTTGCGTAACCACTGCATATATGTTTACCCATTACGGCCAAATACTCTTATAAACACAAATATTTTTATAAACACAAATTAAATGATCCCACACTATTCACTTAAATTATAAATTATTATTATTATTATTATTATTATTATTATTATTATTATTATTATTAGCACGACGTCCTACTACCCGTTCGGGTTATACGCTTATGTACTAGTTATGCTAATAGTTTTAGCGATTAGGAAGGTCATATTAAGAAAAGTGTACCCACATTTGCGTGGAGGGAGAGAAATAGAGATAAAAAAAGAGTGGAAAACTATCCTCATTACACCCAACCGAGATTCTAACCTCGATAACTTTTTCTTTTCATTAAAAAAATGGATTATCTAATGCCGCTATGATCATGACGGATATTCAACAACGGTTGATATCACCATGGGAAGAAGATTATACTATGTTTATACAAAAGCAATATTCTCTTTATTTTGTTCAAAAAAATGTTTTGCTATAAGAACTGTAAGAAACACGTACCTTCTCACAACTTCCCTGCACCCCCATCTCAATAGTAAACTATAATGGGTGTGAGTTTACAAAGGTAATGTTTGCTGACACGTTCGCGGATATTGTCTGTTCACGGTAGGAATTGACTTCTGAAAGGCCTTTTTCCCTACCATAAATCTATTATATAGTAGGATATTGGTAGGAAAAAAGACCTTTAAGAGAGTAATTCCTACCGTGAATGGAGTTTAGGTAGGACTGCTCATTAGCGAGCAATTTATCTCATTTAGCTAACACGCAACCTAATACAGTCAGTGTTTGACTAATTAATTGATATAATTTTAACACAACATTATTTAGCATGCGACTCAATTTATTTCTAAAGTAACGAGCAGGTTAACCCGTTTCGGTGGCCGCATGGTCTAAGGAGCTACTCTCATGTTGGACTAGATCACCAAAGACAGGGAGATCGGGGTTCGATCCTATTTGGACATAGCCTACTGAGGGTAGTTTTCCTTAATTGGTTTTCCACCATCCCTTCACGTATGTGAGGGTACACTTCCTCTAAATTAAACCTTTATAATACATAATACATGAGTGTAATTAGTACATAGGCGTATAGTATAACCCGAACGAGTAGTAAGCAAGACACGGTGTTAAAAACCGCTAAATGTTATTAAAAAAACAATAAAAAAAACTTGTTTTTAGCGCAGGGTCTTACTATCCATTCGGGCTATACGCAATGTGTTAGGGATTAGGAAGGCTGAATTTGGAGGAAAAGTATCTGAATATTCATAGAGGAAGGGTGGAAAAACATTAGTAAAATACCACTCTCAGTACACCCAGTAAGATTTGAACCCCGATCTCCCCGTCATCGGCAGTTTAGTATATTGCAATAATGACTCCTTAAACCCGGGTGGGAAATCCTTTCGCCAATCGCCACAAGTGGCAAATTGACCATAAAAATGTGACGAATTTGAATTTGCCACCTCTTTTTTTTTTTCCTGAAGCGTGGCGTGTGTTGATTGTAACTTGATATTCTTTGCATATCATAGGAAGAATTCCTTATGTGCATCAAGTTCAGATATTCACCAAATGTTTCTGAAACTTGTTCAGCCATAAATATTGTCAGATTTGCATGCAACTGTCGTAGTTTAAAGTGTACATGTTTTGAATAAACTTATTCAAACAACGTGTTTTGTTTTAGATGTAGTCTTGAATAACATAATTTCTCAATGTTTACATGGTGTGGTGAATTCAATTCTCATTCGCCACACCTGTGGCTGCATTGAAAAATTTGTTGCTCAGCTCTGCCTTAGACCATGCAGCCACCGAAGCGTGTCAAAAAAACATTAACAATACGCTTGCCACTAGAGTTTCAAATTCACTTTCAAAACTAGCATACACCTGTGAAATACTCATATATATATAATGAGTATTGTGCTACGGGTTTTTATTGCTCAAGAAAAATCAGTCAACGCCGGCTGGGTTTGAACCCACGAAGATCAGGTCCTGAGACGACTGATCTTTGTGGGTTCAAACCCAACCGGCGTCGACTGATTTTTCCTGAGCAATAACAGTCCGTAGCACAAATTTTTTTTGGGGGGGGGGG
>CABFVZ010000500.1:101370-130590 GCA_902151445.1 Timema monikensis | reverse complement strand
GGGGGGGGGGGAAGCAAAGCCGTCGGTCCCATGTCAATTGTGACATTTAAAAGAACCCTGGAATATATGTGAAAATACCTCTCCCGGACAAATTGGTAGACCCTTTCGCTCTCGCTCATAGAAACTCTCGTGTGCTGATATAATCAGTCGGTTCATAAAGTGCACGTTAAGTACCTCAAATAAATAAAATGTTTTCACAATGGTTTCATTTCTTTGAATTTCAAGTGTATTAAAAAAAAATTATTCTTCTATAATTTCTTTAGTAAAATGTTGTTTTTCCATGCTCCGTGCCCTTATACCTGCCCGGAATGTACACTGATAGAGTAGGAATGAGAAAAGTACGATATAGAGGAAATGTATCCACATTGACGTAAAGGAGTTTTTAAAATTCATTTCAGTACGTCAGGCCGAGATTTGAACCCCGGATTTCCGTCACTGGATAAACCAGACTAGACGAGTCTATTGCCTTTATATACTTGCCCAGAAATGCGAGTCTAAGCATAAATTATCATACCGCAAAAATAATCCTGTTTACTTTTAAAGTTAAATTTTAGATCCGACACCAAATATTAGTCGGTAGCGTGTCTGCCTACTGAAACAAGGGTCCCTGGTTCGATTTCCGGTATGGCCGAAAATATATCATTGATGAATATATGGGTTTACCCTTTCACATTGATAAATTGACGGCCGGGAACTGGATGTTGTGCCTGTCCTATTCTTAAAAACAAGATTATAAAAAATATGAAGATACAGCAGGAATAGCAAGCCGGTAATGGTAAAATATATATCTTGAATATAAAACTGACCCAGACCACAGGCTGGAAACGGTCATGGATGTATTTTTTTTTTTAATTTGGATAATAATTAGCCTTTTCAATATAACCAATATAAGCTAGAGTATATTTCTTTTCATAGCGCCGTGTTATTGATTCCCGTCACAGCATGGATTATCTTCCCACTTATATAAAAACTGGAACATAACCCGGGGGAGGACTGGTCGAGTCCAAGCCACCTTCGTTCATATATAGCATTGAACCTTTGTGTGTGTGTGTGTATGTGTGTGTGTGTGTGTGCGTGCGTGCGTGCGTGTGTGTGTGTGTAAGCTACCGTGATGAGTGAGATATTTATGTTTTTTTATCAGTAGATTTTGCCCCGGAGCCATTTAAGCTCCCTTATAGATGATTACGTCACTATTCAATCCACTTAAAACATCAGCGTCTACTTTCTATTGACATGAGTAAAAATGCTTCTAAATTGATAGACAGTAGATGGAATATATATGATCCCTTATCATAAGTTACTTGTGTAGATTACATATCTAGTGACAGACAGTAGTCACTAAACAAATACATTTATTTATAGCTTTATAAATTGTTTATAAACAACACCAAGTTAAGATAAACCTGATTGTTTTAGATTTTAATGCCTTTGTATGTCCTCACAAATTATGTATTGGGTACTCTCAGAATTATTCACTAGAACCTCTGATACAGTTTGTACACACACAAAAAATGTAATTGAATGGATAGCTTTATTTTAGTTTAAATATTACCCGCCTCGGTGGCGTAGTTGGCTAACGCGCTTGTCGTGTTGAGCTCGACTGCTGAGGACGGGGAGATCGAGGTTCGAATCTCGGTCGGGTGAACTGGGGGTGGTTTTACCTAAATGGTTTTCCACTCTCCTTCCATGCAAATTCTGGTTCACTTCCTCTAATTCAACCTACCCAATTCCTAATCCATTAGCGTAATTAGTACTTAAGGCGTATAACCCGAACAGGTTGTAAGACGCGGTGCTAAGTATTATTATTATTATTATTATTAGTTTAAATATTCGTTGTAGCCGGGATATATTCCTTTAAGGCGGCACAGTTCACAACTGGCATTGCCACACGCTAATTAACATATTTACTATTTTTATTGGTTTATTTATTTGAGATATTAAACGTGCACTTTCAGAACCTATTGATTTTATCAATACACGAGAATTTTTCTGGGCGAGAACGAAAGGTCCTACTAAATTTTCCCGTAAAAGGTATTTTTATATACCTTCCAGGATCCTTTTACATATCACAATATACATGGGACCGACGACTTTACTTCCCCTCCGAAGGAAGTTGTGCTACGGATTTGTATCGTTCAAGTAAAATCTGTTGAGCCCGTTTGGATACGAGCTCACAAACATCGGGTCCTGAGGCAAGCCTTTTACCCCAAGACCACGGAGGTTGACCCATTTAACTTATTCAATGCGATAATATATTTAAAACATACATATATGAGTAAGTAGACAAAAGAGTACAAGGTAGGCTCGACTAGGGTCCGGTAGACTTGATTCCAATATAAGTCTGATGCCCCAGTTATGGTTTTTGATTCAAATAGTATTTAATTTTCCTCTCAGGTTAATACTGGTAATTTCTTTATCCCTTCCTCAGGTCAGTTAAGCTACAAGAATATGAAATATTAACACTTAAACATCATAATCATCACAGGAATTGAGTGTTGACCTCACGGTAGTGTATGGTTCACACTACTTTTTGTTTTTATTACTTAGAATTTCACGGTCCAATCAGACTACCCGCAACTGAACTGACTATAAGAACCTGATAATATTCGGCTGGAAAGAGAATGAAAAACTATTAAAAGCAAAACCCATACATAGTGCATCAAATTGGGGTAAGAACACAGGTAATCCGGGTCAGGTTGATCTAACAAGTTAAATATATATATAGTATTCTTAATAGCAAGGATTATAATGGTTAAGAGATAGAAATTGGAAAGGTTGTTCAGGGGAAATGCATCCGCATAAGCGTAGAGAGAGAATGGGAAAACCAGAGTGAATAGTCAAATTTAGAAAACTAACTCTAGTACACTTGGCTCCGATTAAAACCTTGATATATCATTCTTTTGTGAGCATGACGTCAGACACATTGTGACCACTGGTACAGATGATAGTTTTGAACACAAAAAAATAAGAATAATTTTCAAAGTTTCCGTTAATTTATCATATAGTAAAGTGCTCACCTCTGGTCCCGATGATCCTGAGTTCAAACTCAATTTGTGTCAATGGCTTTATCTTGAACAACAAAAATCCGCAACACGACTTTCGAAGGAGAAGTAAAGCCATCGGTCCCATGTAGATTGAGGCATGTAAAATAACTCTATAGAGTATGCGAAAATACCTTTCCGGCAAAATTGATAGGCCCTTTCAAACTCGCTCATAGAAATTCTAGTGTGTGATATGATCAGTCAGTTCAGAAAGTTCTTGTTAAATACCTTAAATAAAAACTTATTACATATTTTAAATGAGATAAAAACACGAAGAGGCGCACTAACCAGATTTTATGTGATGCCTCTAGATTATTATTATTATTATTATTATTAGCACCGCGTCTTACTACCCGTTCGGGTTATACGCACTTACGCTAATGTGTAATGGTAGGGTGATTGTGATATGAAATGAAGGACCTACAGTTTAACGTGGAATCCGAACCACGGTGGCGACCTGGCATTCCACACATTCACAAGATGTCTTGTCAGAGGTGTAGGAAGGGTTTGGAAATCAGATAAATCTGTGCCGGGACCGAGGATCGAACCCCGGCCGCCAGCATAGAAGTCTGACACCTTACCCCTAGATCACCAGGTCACCCGATGCCTCTAGAATTATTGTAATAATAATAATGAATATCTCTAAACTTGAGATGAATATGTAAATTGTAATAGTATGTAATTTGTATTGAATGGTATTGGATTGGATTGTATTAATCTCTCTAGGGCTCTATCACTTTTATTACGAGTGAAATTATTATCTCGAAAATATGTTTGGATCATATTTTGTCGAATTATATGTTTTTGAATATATTCATTAAATTTAATGTTATAAAACTAACTATAGTTATATACATGACATTGATCTAAAGGCAATTTTATGTTCTGTATTCAAAGCCTACTCCAAATAGCTAACGGTTGTCGCAAGTATTAACTTGTCTTAGAGAAATAAATTACTTTTGAACAAAGAGATTCAAGACTAGTAACTTTTCCCATCAATTGGCTAGCCTGTTGGTCAAAGTTTTTCACTGTGGGAGGGGAACACCAGTGAATGAAACTCAAATGAACTTTTGGCCACTTCTTTTGACATTTCTAAACTGACCCCACACGTTTCCACTGAAACAGACGAACACTTTTTACTCTCTATCTTCTAGATTTTTGAAAAAAAAAAAAATCAATCAATTTAGCAATGAGTTATTTGCACCGTTGGGTACATGCCTTAAGCTCTCTCAACCTCTTCTTGTATGGTTTGCTGATGAAGGGAAGGTCGAGATTCGAATTTCTAATTAGTTTTCCAAACCTTGCTTCACGCAAATTTAGATACATTTGGTCTATACGTTACCTTATACTACGCATAAAAACGCGCACAGCTAACGCAATCACTTCTTGTGGCCAGACTGTATCCAACCGTAAGGGCGCAATAAAAATAAGGGAGGCAGGCGCAGAGTTAATAATGTTTACTTTGTGTAGTCCTAGTCGTAGATCATGCAGTGGATGTGGCCTGTTTTGTAGGTTTTCTTAATTAAATCGGGAAAACATATTGTTAAATAATAAATTATTATTAATTACTTGCTTTGGTGGCTGCTTGGCTTAAGGCGTCACTCTCGTGCTAGACTAGACTGCCGATGATAGGGAGATCGTGGTTCAAATCCCACTCGGGTGTACTGAGGGTGGTTTTCCCTAAATGTTTTTCACCTATTCCTCCACACAAATGCGGGTACACTTCCTATAAACTCAACCCTTCCTCATCCCTAACCTGTTAATATAATCTATACTATATATACTATACTATATATAATATAATATAATATAATAATATGAAGAGGAAAGATTTGATTTTTTGTTTTTTTGTTGGTAATGGATAATACTCAAAAACTACTGGACCGATTTTAAAAATTATTTCACCAATATAAAGCTACATTATCAGTGAGTAACATAGGCTATATTTTATTTTTTAAATTTAATTTATTCATCATAAAAATGTCGATAGTATATTATATAGTCGTTGGAAAAAAAAAGTTGTTGAAGGCAAAGTGGGGTTGGTGAAGAGGGCGGGACGGGGGTAGGGGTGAGGAAAGAGGAATGAGATGAAAATAGGAGGGAGGATAAAAAGAGGGAGGGGGCTATTACAGTGATGGTAGGACTGTATTTAAAAAAAAGTTTTGTTTTTATATTGACATGATGGATGATTTGAAGCTTTGTTTTACAGGATTCTATGCAATATTTTTTTACGGGGGAGGGGGCTAGTTAGTACATATGCGTATAGCCTAAACGGGGTGTTAAATTATATATTATTTATTGGATCAAATTCTTTATATTATTTAACTTATTATATTGCATACGTAGGCGTTAATATGAATATGAACACACATTTATAAACTATTATATTAATTAATATAACATACCAAAACGGAGGTACATTCTATTTATTTAGAAGCACGTTAATCACAATATCGGCCGACGCATTGTGCCGAAAAGGTGCTTCAAGACTCATTACTCCCGACAGTTGCCAATTGAGCGTTGATACCTGAGACACAAACCAGAGTTACGAGCCTTCCCTTGCCCGATTATTATAACATTACAAATTGGCTCAGGAAAACACTCCTATTGTTCACATGATTTTGAACATGGGCCAATCTACCGTTTTCCTGAACATTTGGTGATAAATCCCACGGGCCGTGTACGGATGTACACTCGATATCATCTCTCAGGGAGCCGCATGATTACTATTGGGAAACAGCGTTGTCGTTCTCTCGTTTTTGTGTGGTCAATCTTCCCTTAAATATAGGACAAGTTTCGCAACGCTGGATATTCGATGTTGCCAATAACTCTTTCTTACCCCACAGCACACCACCTTCCGACATATACTGAAAGCGAGGAGATTTGGCAACAGTTAATTGGGATGGAGCTAAGATAAATATGTTTTCTATAAGAGCTTCAGTTACCTCAGCAATGATATGGTTTAGTCCAAACGTTGGAAAAAACCAAATGTATTCTAAAAGCCTTTATAGCTGTACTGAAGGGTTTGGCAATGACTCGTTTAGTTCCTTCTGGTCACCAGATGGTGCCATCCGGTTTGTTTACGGTGTATCCCTCCCTCCCCCAATATGTATAATTTCATTTATTATAAATTTAATAAATTATGATATTAAAAATTAAATACTATTTTACTTTTCTTTCTGTGAGATCTCGAGGTATTGCAATATCTACTGTCCTTTTAATACCCAGAGAAGCTGGAGTCTTCTTCGAAAGCAAGGAGAGAAGAGGACAAACAAAGAAAACCATTTTTGAGGGGCGTCTCCTCCATTCGTACCTCAACCTCAGACCTCTGTGGAGATCTCGCGAAGGTAACGCGCGCAACCCGCGCCGGGAATTTAAAAATATTTTTAATATAACTAACCACAGTCTTCACGGAGACCACGCGTGGGGTAATGAGTCCAACCCGCGTCAGGTATATAAGTTTGATTTTAATTTGATACAATTACCACCTATCGCGGAGGAGACTTCGTAATGTGACACGGTCAACACACATCGGTATTTCCGTCATGTGTGATATCGGATAGCGCGTTCCATGTATTTATATACATATATAACTCCCTCAAATATATATATTTATATGTTTTAAATAAAATAATTATTAATATTTTTATAGCTGATTATTAATCAAATACTTCAATAAATCGAAAAATCCCCTAGTTCCTATTATTATTTTTAGCACCGCGTCTTACTAACCATTTGGGTTATACTCTCATGTACTAATTACGATAGTAGTTTGAGAGATTATGAAGGTTATATTTAGAGAATGTGTACCCGCATTTTGCGTGGAAAGAGAGTGGAAAAACATTTTGGAAAAACCACTCTCATTACACTCGACACAGATTCGAACCTCGATATACCTGTCATCGGTAGTCTAGTCTAACATGAAAGTAGTGTATTAGACCATGCAATTCGTAATTCAATGAGAAATAAACGAATAAATCACCCAACCTCGAAATCATGACGGTACAACGGCCATAAATGTCTTGTAAATATGCGGTTAGTTTGGCCGGGAAGTAAGAGACTGTGCACACAAAGAGTCGCTGTAGTGTTCAGAGAATTGTGAAAAACATCCAGATCTAAGCGTGTAGAATGGAGGTATGGTGGTAAAAATGGAGATCAAGGGTAGAGCCTATTGTTAGTGTTCCGCATCTTAGGGCCCGTTCTGGCTTCGCAGGAAAGTGTTTAAACGAGATTAGTCGACGGATTTCGACCAAACTTTTTACACACATATAAGCAACTAGTATGCAAACTAATATCTAGAAGCACGTACAAAATGCAGCTTCAAAATAAATTTGTAGCACATTAATTTTTTAAATAGCAATTTGATAGAATTCTAGTTTAAATGAAAATGCATTTTCTAACATCATAAGTTAAAAATATCCAAACTTAAATTGTAGTTATACTTCTCATTATTTTGCGTTATAAAACGCAGAATATTTGGTTGGTAGCAACTGAACCGAATACGCTTTTAGTTTTTATGCCTTCTCTTATGTGCTCAAAATTCTAATTAGTAAACCCATCATAAAATAAATAACGTTTAATTGTGTAAGAATACAGGATTTATATAAATATCGTGGAAAGCTCTAACTTGCGGATAAAAGCATTTGCTTATATTATAACCTTTTAAATTTACCTACCATCCTCTACTAAACTTAACTTGATATTCGCAAAACAAAAAATAATATCACTCACAAGCTAATTCGCTCCTATTACTAATTTACTATGTGCTGATACTGATATGTCATCGTTTTCCTGTGGCCCACCATTTTGGCACGAGAAATTGGGATTTTCCTGATATTTGTCCGTTAGGATCCCATCTTACTGGCGTATTTAGCAGCGTGATTTTGCAGTCCTGTTCGCTGTTAGCACGTTTCTTCTGATTATTATGTGTTTTTACTTTTCATACTGTTTCAATGAAACGATCGACCTCAGCGGTCTTGAGATAAAGTTCTCGCCTCAGGACCTGATGTTCGTTGGTTCAAATACAGCTAGGGTTGAGGTACTTGCTTTGAGCGATATAAATCCGTAACACAACTTCCTTCGGAGGGGAAACAAAGCAGTTGGTCCTATGTCGATTGTGGTATACAAAAAGAACCCTAGAATTTATGTGTGAAGATACCTTTCCCCTGCAGAATTGCTAGGCCCTTTCATTCTTGCTCATAGAAATTCTCATATACTTATATAATCATTCGGTTCAGACAGTAGATGTTAAATACCTCTAATAAATAACTGTATTAAAATGGTATTTAAGAGGTAAGAACCTGGACTTTCACTATTACATAATAGTATATGCGAAATGTCTTAAGCCTAGTAGGCACTAGGAAACATTTCCCCGGAAACATTGTTGCCCTTGTTTTAGAAACAGTTGGGAAACATTTGGCCAACTGTTCCCCAACTGTTCGGCAACATATTTTTTCATGTTGCCTGTGTGTTTCCCAGCGGGGAAAACATGTTTCTCGTGATCCATTTCAAATGGGTTACAAGAAGCAATGTTGGCCAACATTTCCGACAGTAAGCAATGGGGGCTACTAGGTGAGATTGCCGATATAAATCGTTTGTCTCTTTTCATTATCCTGGGATCAACCGTTTGTAAAATAACTTCAAAATCTGTAGGAGACATGTGAGTGAAGTTCCTAAAACCACTGCCGTCTTCGAGCTTCAGTTATGTCAGAAGCTTATTTGCATTGTACGGACCATTTTGAAACACTTTACAGACCAGCCCCCGTTTTCATCTTTTGTGTCTTCTTGAACAGCTCATAACTACATACAAAGCACAAGCCATATCAGCATCCTCCTCAACAGATATCTTTCACTCAACTGATCTCTGTACGGAAAACAATTGTTTCATCATCGTAGTCTGAACGCGAAACAATGTTTCTTTAATGTTTGCCAACAATCTGTTTCCCATTTTGGCCAACAGCTGGGAAACAGTTGGGCAATAATGTTTCCAAGTGCGTTTCTAAGTGCTTAAGAGTGCAAAGCAATATCCCTCAACAGAAAGCTGTAAACTTATAATTTATTCTCTCACCTGTCCATTGTGTTAGATGCATCGGGAACCAGACGACGACAAAATAAAAAAAACGTAAGGAGCTGATGGCATTTGAAAGTAAAATTTGTCGACGGATACTTGGACCGATACAAGAGGTGGACGTTTGGATGGTCAAGGAAAATAAAGATGTTGTATGAAATCACAAAATAACCCTCCATCCTACCAAAATGGTAAAGTCGGAGATTGGAATGGGCCGAGATCATTGCAAGAATACAGGATAGCTGCACCACCATAGTTGTCCTCTTAGGGGGTGATATTCACCCTTTTTTTGTTTGCATACCCCCAGATATGATTTATCTTCGAGTTTGTACCCCCAAGACTGTTGGTGCATAATGCAAGTTACACATATTCTATAATCTACATCTAGGAGAGGGAGGGAAAGAGAGAAGAACAATTGCACTCACAGGTTTTATGCCCCTACGTCCGAGTCTATTGTGGCATACCTTAAATTTGGACTTCATTGTTTAGTGATTATCATGAAATTTTATATATATATATATATATATATATATATATATATATATATATATATATATATTCTACTTACCCCCTAAAGATGTATCTGCGTACCCCAGGTTAAATGCTACTGCTCTAAGGAGTACCAAGGGGGAAGAATGCTACTAGGAAGAACAAGAATGCGATGTAAAACCAATGCCGGTAGGATCGCAGCGCCACTGAGAGTGTTGGGAGATTGGATATATGTGTCACAAAAATCAAAGAGACATGGCGGCAAGTCATGAAGGATACAGAGCATATGGTGACCTGGTGGTCTAGGGGTAAGGTGTCAGACTTCTATGCTGGGGTCCAGGGTTCAATCCTCGTGTCCCGGCACAGATTTATCTGATTACCAAACCCTTCCTTCACCTCTGACAAGACATCTTGTGAATGTGGGGAATGTCAGGCCTCCACCATGGTTCGGATTCCACGTTAAAATGTAGGTCCTTCATTTCATCTCACAATCACCCTGCCATTACACATTAGCGTCAGTGCGTATAACCCGAATGGGTAGTAAGACGCGGTGCTAATAATAATAATAACAGAGCATATGATCGCTACAAAAAAAAGAACAATTAGCTTGGTCTAACAACATGAGCCACACTTGTTTCAGATATTCGTGTTATTACAGCCATTGAAAACCAATGAAGGGTGCAGGGGAAAGGGAGGGTAAGTCCAATTTTAACTCCAATTAAGTTAGTGCTGCTATCTCTGTTAGACAATAATGAGACGTTTCTACTGCACTTTAGATTATGGTTAAAAAAAGTATCTCATATTTAAATACATATATATATATTATAAATTGAGGTTCATTTTGGCTTAGAGATAAAAAAAAAATGTTCTGGAAAATATGTGTAGTGTGACTTTCTCCCTTTTTTTTGTTCAAATGTAAAAACTTATACACATTAAAACAAATATTTATATACCTTTCGGTAAACATGATTGGTTACCTGAACGTCATGTAGGTGCTATAACGTATTTATTTAGGTGCTCTAGGTGATGTAAGCGAACTAGGTTCTTTGGTGATATAGGTGCTTTGTGGAATGCATCTGATATATGTTGTGTAGCTGCCGCTTACCTTTAGTAAAAGTAAGGGAGATTACAACTTTCGGTGGCAGTTAACAAGTGTAATCTTTTCTCTTGAGGGACTCGACCATGCTCACGATCGTTTAGGTGTCGAGATTCAAAATTCTCATTACTCTTTAGGCGTAAAACTTGTAGTATACCATCTTACCAGTGACGTGGAGGTTGGGGTTAGTTTCTCGGTCGGGTAAATTGGTAGTGGTTGTCTCCATGGAATTATTCATCAGTGAGGTTTTCCCAGTTCCTACCCGCGGTGATGTCGGTGGAAGCCTTATAATAAAAGTTACGCTGTTCACCCCTAACTCCTAGATAAACTATTGGGGGAGAAAATATCTTGAGATTCTGACACAACTGTGCTTTTATGTGCCCTCGATTTAAAAGAATTTTTGGGAATGTCGTCTTTATATGGGTGTGTTTGTGTCTCTGTGTAATCATTTAAAGTCCAAACTGTTTGACCATTATTTGTTTGCTAAAAATATTTATATCCTATCTCGATCTAAGACTACTATAAGATTTGTTTGCTATCAACTTTGATAAAATGTAAATATAATATGAGTCTACCTATGAATATATTCTATTACATTTCGTGAAGGTCAAATACCAATCATTGCATAAAAATCCCACTTTAAATAAAGTATTAGTGATAGATTGATTTGAAATATTTAATCCATAGGAGATCCTACTGTTTCAAATGTCACTGCTTTAAATGTCTAAAAAAACAGTGTCAATAAAAATTGTCGCGTCTAAAAGATTAGAACCGACCTTGTCAAACAGAAACAGATTTGCAAGGCAGATGAATATGGAACTATTAAGTTACCTTTCATCTCAGATAAGGCCATAATTACCGTGAATTGACTATAGTCACTCTTCCGTTATGTTTGTAAAATTTCAAGTAATTAAGTTGAGATTTGTCTATGTAAAAAAAGCAAATTACTCAAGTTATCAAATTATATATTTTGCTACACTGAAAAATTGACCTTGTAAAATGCACTGTTTATTTTATAAAGTGTTGAGAATATAAATATTTAACAAGTGTATCCGTTCCAAATTGAAGAGCATGTTAACATTCTGTGCTCCTGATCGTACACTCCGTTTACTCTTAAAACTGGCGAGCTTACCTTGATGGATTATACCATGCCCCTATCTTATTAGCTGCACCATAGTGGAAACAATTCGGGTAGGCTTGCTAACTTTCGCGATAAACAAAGTCCACATGGCGAAGAGTTTACAGGTAGGATACAATCTAATTTCTTAAAAAGTAGTATTTATGAGCAAACCTTAGTGTTTGCCTCCACATTTTATAAAAGAGTATTCTTCCAACCTAGAAGTATTATTTGCATTTTGAATCTAATTTATGGGAATTTTTAAACTGTTTTACTTGGTTCGTGTTCATAAAAAAATAATCCTACTTTATTGAAAAGGTGTCGGTGGCTTAGTCTTCTTTTTATTGCTGAGGCGTAGGTTTTAGCTTTTAGTGGAAATTTATTTGCTTTTTTAATTACGTGGTTAGGTAGTTGAAATGATCGACCACAAGTCTAGCGCTTCCTGGTTCGATTCCTAAGCATGGTGGGGAATTGATATACTGTTTGTATACATGGATTTGCACCTTTGTTCAATTATTAGCCTAATTATTTTTGAACCCGTCCCGGTGGGCACGTGTTCTAACGCGCTACCCTTGCAGTAGATTAGACTGCCGATGACAGGGAGATCGAGGTTATTCGAATCTCGGTCGGGTGTACTGAAGGGGATTTTCCCTTAATATTTTTCCACTCTTCCTCCAAGCAAATGTAGGTACACTTCCTGTATATAACCTTCCTATTCCCTAAAACCATTAGCGTAATTAGTACATACCGAACGGGTAGAAATACGCGGTGATTATATATATATATATATATATATATAATTATATATATAACAATTATATATATATATATATATATGGGTGTTTATAGTAAAGCTGACTCTCTAATATTTAGTTTGTAAGTTGTTTGAGTATGTTATCCGTGTTTAAAATGTTCAGTCCAAGCAACAAAATTATTTGACTTGCACTTGTCCGCACCGATGATCACGAAAACAAAGGCGTGAGTCCTGTCTTGTCTGGTCTGCGGGTGACCAGTAGGTTATGATTCGAATCCTTGCAGAACGTACTGCGGTGGGTTTCCAACTCTCGCTTCATGCGAATTTGATCTGAATAACTTTGTTGTCCCTACCAAACTTGTGTAAATATGTGGATATCCCGAGTGGTTAGTAAAATCTAAAGAGCAATAATCATCCTGATCACTGGCTAACCAGACTATGTGAGACGTACTACTTTGTCTGTGTGGCCAGTGGAGTGGATAGGTATTGCTAGTAAGGCTATTTGCCCCTAAGCTAAATTTGTCGTGAAACATACCCCACAGCAGGGTGTTTCTCATCTTCCAAACAGTTCTCACTTCCCCCGGAACATTCATCACTCCATTCAGGTAGTTCTCACCTTCTCTGGGACATTCTACCCTCCATACAGGTATTTCTCATCTTCTCTGGGACATTCCTCCCTCCATCTAGGTAGTTCTCACCTCCCCTGGGACATTCCTCCCTCCATTCAGGTAGTTCTCACCTCCCCTGGGACATTCCTCTCTCCATTCAGGTAGTTCTCACCTCTCCTGGGACATTCCACTCTCCATTCCGGTAGTTCTCTTCCCCCGGGACATTCTACCCTCTATTCAGGTAGTTCTCACTCCGCGGGACATTATCCCCTCCACTCAGATAGTTCTCACTTCCCTCGGAACATTCTCCCCTCCACTCAGGTAATTCTCTCCTCTCCTTGGGACATTATCCCCTCCACTCAGGTAGTCCTCACCTCCCCCCGGCACATTATCCCCTCCTCCTGGTCATTAAACTAACCCCTTAGTAAGTTTTCTTCAGAAAAATAATCATATTATTTAAATAACTTAATGAAACACACTCATAAAAAAATGTTGAACAAAATTGTTAAACCTTTTCTAAACAAAACATGGTAGATTTTTATTTTTTAATTCAAATTTTCGCAAATTAGTTAAAAGTATACTACCCAAAAACAAATATTTATCCGATAAAGGTATACATTGCAATTTTCATCCCAAACTCTCCTAAAATATTCATTTTATACAAAATTGTTAAGGCCATTTAAGAAAAGTTTTGAATTTTATTTTCAAAAATCAATCAATATTGTTCAGCGCTCCTCGCTACCAGCTTAGGAATTCCAGTATTATTACCGCGTCTTACTACCCGTTCGGGTTATACGCACTTACGTTAATGTGTAATGGTAGGGTGATTGTGAGATGAAATGGAGGACCTACAGTTTAACGTGGAATCCGAACCACGGTGGAGGCCTGGCATTCCTCACATTCACAAGTTGTGATTAATACACGTCTTTTCAAAGGTGAAGGAAGGGTTTGGCAATCAGATAAATCTGTGCTGGTACCGAGGATTGAACCCCGGACCACCAGCACAGAAGTCCGACACCTTACCCCTAGACCGCCAGGTCACTAAAAAATTAGTCTTAACCTAGGTTGAGTGTTTCTACTGGATCCACACCCTCATATTCACTATAATCATCACTTAATCTCATTGCGACATGTAAAAGATGTATGATAAGTACATTCGGGCTTGCCCTGGGTAGCGGTAGCACGCAAAAAAAAAAAATCAAAGACTATAATCAAAATAAAAAAATCTAATAATGGCCTTATAACATCGTGGAACATACATAATTGTAAGATCCAATTTATTTTGGGTTCGGACGCACATAAGACGTAAATGCCCATCATAATCTCGATTCCAATACTTTCTCCATATGAGAAAGTAAAAAAAACATCAATTATAGACACATAAACTTTATTTTATATTCCAAAATTATTAAAATCCGCCAAGACTTGGTCGGCGTATGAGCCATCTTTCTTTGAGTAAAAAAAATATGCTTATTGATTTCACTGTTGTTTGCATTAAAGTAACTTATTTGTTGAAAATAAGTTCTGTATAACAAAACTAACCTGCCAGCCACACATGCCCATTGTGCCTAGAATATTTCTAGTAATGAGTTGTTTTTTGTGTTCTAACACCTGTATTTTGTTATTAATTTGTTTACTTAACTCTAACATTGTTTTGTTCAAATTAACTTGAAAGCAGCTTGATTTAGTTTAAGTTAATTAGAACCTTATAATAGGTATGTGTTGTGTGTTTCATTTAGGTGTCATACTGGTGCTATACTTTAAGTAGTTTAGTTTGTGCTGGCTCTTGTGTTATTTTTATTTAATCTATCTAATATGTTTGGTTGTGAACAATTAACTCTGTAATATAATTAAAATAATATAAGTTAAACAATTGTGCTTTTGATAAATATAACAATAATTTTTTAAACACGATAAAGTTAATTGATTGGAAGCTGCTTGTTTGTAAATATTGCACAATGCATTAATGTTTCAAATAAATACAAACTTTAATATCAATTATTTCATCTTGACTTTTATTGGACAGTGTGGATAAACCGATTACAATAAATACCAAACTATTGACATAAACTATTCATCGTTAACATTGTAGCACCATAACATTCTCTAATATTTTATCAAGTTAGACTTGTGATGTATTGAGAGCGCCAAGGCGGTAGTCTTAAAGGCGCCGCTTAATTGAAAGGGATGTATAGCTACACTTTTTAATTGCTTATGGGAAGAAAGCTTCAAAACCACTGAAGAAATCCTCAGTTATATTAGAAGGTTCTGTGGCGACCCTGTTAAACTATGACTTTATTTTTTTGAGGAAGGCTAGATTTCTATTTCTTAGCATTTACTTTGATCTAAGAACTGAGAAATTTATCGTGAAACGTCTTTAAAAATTAGTTAATGTTTGCCTTTTCATGAGTTTAAACAAATACACAGCACTTTAAATTAATGGTTTTTAATCTTATATGGAGGAATATGTTGATAACATTGGGGTGTGGACGTAGGAAACGCGAGAAAAGATAATGTTTTTGTAGTTTTTATAACAAAACATATGTTGGTCAATAGTTATCAAATATTGCTTCAGTACAAACATAAGAGTTTAATTTTATTTCCATGATACACTCAACAATTCTTGAATATATGTAATGCCGGGATCACGATCAACTTAACATTATCTTAACGTAACTTAATGTAACGTTCACTTAAAGTTAACTTAACTTATGTGTGATCACGATTCACTTAACGTAACAACTCGAGCCAAACATATGCATTCTCGAGTATTATCTGTGGTTTTGTACTATTTGTAAAGTGATGATCTGTGAATGTTAACAGTTTTCAATCAATATAATAAATATCTATTATTTAACTTGTTTGATAAATTTAGTTCCCTATTTTAGTTTAATTATTTTGTTTCAATGTCTGATCACTAGAACTTACGCTAAAGAGTAAACATTGGTCTGTTAACTGCAAGTCAACGTTAAGTTAAGTGCATCGTGATCGCTTCCATTTAAACACACGAGGAGGTCCTTTACGTTAAGTTACGTTTTTAACGTTAAGTTTATCGTGATCCCGGTATAAAGTGTGTACTGGGATTTAATGACAACTTTTTATCATAATTTAAAAAGTTTGTTATTTAATTCCTCTATGCTCATGCCAGATATTCAGAAACTGTTGATATCACAATGTGAATAAAATTATTATTATTATTAGCACCGCGTCTTACTACCCGTTCGGGTTATACGCACTTACGCTAATGTGTAATGGTAGGGTGATTGTGAGATGAAATGAAGGACTTACAGTTTAACGTGGAATCCGAACCACGGTGGAGGCCTGGCATTCCCCACATTCACAAGAGTCTTGTCAGAGGTGAAGGAAGGGTTTGGAAATCAGATAAATCTGTGCCGGGACCGAGGATTGAACCCCGGCCGCAAATAA
Source organism: Timema monikensis (assembly GCA_902151445.1). NCBI lineage: Eukaryota > Metazoa > Arthropoda > Insecta > Phasmatodea > Timematidae > Timema > Timema monikensis. The sequence goes on along the minus strand of CABFVZ010000500.1, from coordinate 113,992 downwards.
AATTAAACCCTGTGTTTGTAGTGAAGACATATTTTATTTATTTTGGCCATAAAGTTGTTTTTCTATTTTTTTTAAAAACCCTGCAAAAACACTGACCATTTCTCGCGACCCCCACATCGCCACAATACCTCCATTTTAGCGTTAAGCATATTTTTAAATAAGAAATAACTTCTTAAATAACTCTTGATTTCTATACGTCTACAACGATCTGGGGGCTCAGGTAGGTGGCCACCTTAAGATGAGGTTGAAGAGATCGCGAGTTAAGGTTAATAATTTTTTTATAATAGGAACAGGGCATTTTAACTTCGTTTAAAAACATTTATAATCAAATTCCACAATAACCATGACCAATATTAAATTTGCGGGGATTACTTTGTGTAGAAATTAGACTTAGTGTATCCACTCTAACAATCTTTTATTTATTTTGGACAAAAATATGTTTTTATATAAAAACTGTCAACATACCGACCTTGACTTACGCTCTATTTCACTCCCTCCCCTTCCCCCTTAAGTGTTGGTTTACCAATATCCACAGAAAAAACTTAACAATCAATTTCACATTTTCATAGACCTCAATAAATAAAATATATTTGCTTATAGCTCAGAAGCTATTGGTTTTATAAATATATATTTCAGATAAAAAGCCTCCATGATGTGACCCAGAAAGTGTGTTATACCGACCGAGCGACCTAACAGTTCTAACTTTTAGGAATAACACCTTTAAGGCCCTTGGCCCTCTAGAGTGCAAGTCTAAAACCTATTTGGTGGGATGGTGGGTGGGAGGGTGAAAGGCGTGGCGTGGCTTCACAACCGACCAAAGTATTCTTCCACGCCAACAAGAACAGATGGATCACGTAAAATGCAGATGGCGCTAGCTACCGGACAGGTCTTGTGGAAAAATCATATATTTGGAAATATCAGTTTTCTCGAGAACGAGTGAAATTTTTATAATAATATTTTCAACACCTCTTCTAAGATAATGTATCAATGTTTCTTAGTTGTTATTATTATTATTTTTTGCTATGCAACCGTATTTTTCTATCGAAAAATGTCAAAATTATTGATATTCGATCACTGTTAAAATTATAGAGGAGGTGTTTATATAAAAAATTTAAATAATAAACATTCTTCTATTCTTGATCAAACCGTTTTCAAAAAGAAAATTGCAAAACAATAAAAATTCTTGACGACAACCGTTTGTTCCCATGGCTCTGCGTTTCCACGCCAAATGAAAAGGGCCAATCGCCTTAAATTAATTTCCTAACCTTCTTAAACTTTCAGCCTTAGTGAGAAAATAAGAAAACTACACTTTGTGACACTAATCCCTCCAAAGTAATATAAATTATTTTGTGATTGTTACCAAGCGCTCATTGACACTTTTCTAACCCTCTTTGAAAAAATATATATACATCCTGTTTCCGGTTAGACTCCTTGGGTGTGAGGTAGCGTTCGGTTGTACTCTTTATAAAAACTACAATGTTTGATATTTTAAATTAAATAATTTTAATAAAATATTGCGCATTGTTTTCTAGGGGCCCCTTCAAGCCCATGGCACCATGGTCCTCCCCTTAGTCCGACTCTGTAGGGACGCTAACACATCATCCACGAATGTGCTTATCATTGGTTTGTCCATAGAATGATTTATATTAAATTTAGTTTATACTGACAGCTAGAAAGAGCTAATATAGTTTCATGTATACATACGTCAAGATATGTTATCTGCAGGTGTAAGTTTAGATAGATATTATCAATATCGGTAAAATAATACAAATAATATCGGTTGTCTGCTAATGTTCAATGTTCACTAAAAAATAATATTTGTATTTTCTAAAAGATGCTCCAAACGGTCAGTGGTTGGTAAGAAAATCAAGGTATTATTACCCGCTTCTGTGGCCGCGTGGTCTAACGCGCTACTCTAGTGTTGGACTAGACTACTGAAGACGGGGAGATCGAGTTTCGATCCCGGTCGGGTGCACTGCGGGTGGTTTTCCTAAACGATTTTATACTCTCCCTCCACGCAAGTGTGAGTGCATTTCTTCTAAATTAAACTTTCCTAATCCCAAACCCATTAGTGAAATTAGTACATAGGCGTATAACCCGAACGGTTATCAACACGCGGTGCTAAAGAAACAAGGTATTATTTTACTTCTTTGGGAGGTCTTTTTTAACTTAAAATTTTATATAAACCCTTGATACTTATTTTTATAATTGGCTAAAAGAATCTTTGGGGACACCTAATCCCATAATATACCTTGACGCTACAACCTTGGCTTCATGTTCATAATACTAGTTAATTATAAATTGCTCAAAGATTTCCTCAAGTTACATTAAATCTCTTCTTTGTTCATTCGTCAAAAGCGAACAAGAAAGAGCTTCATATGTATGTGTACTTAGGTTGAAAGGTTTCTTTTGATCTAAAATCTAAAATAGAGAACTACATCTTAATCCAGTGGTTCATAAACTGTGGGTCGTGATCCACTGGCCGTAAAGCTTTAATAAGGATATTTGCGTAAACTTGTCGTGAAAATTATTATAAAATATTGTTGAGAGTGTCTCAAGTTTTTTTTAAGTATATTTACATACAAATACAACTATTTTACCTGCATCGGTGGGCACGTGGACTAAACGTAAGGCTTATATATTTTAATTTCGCCTGTGACGTCAGTGTTTTAATCCCGGCTGGGTGTACTAAGGTTTTTAAATTCCTAAATGGTTTCCCATCATACCATCACGCCAATGTAGATACATTTTTTCCAAACCATACCTTCTTCAGCCTCACCCCTATAGTGTAAATAAATGCATATAGCTAGGACGACTTTACGGTGTATATATATATATATATATATATGTGTGTGTGTGTGTGTGTATACACCGTAAAGTGTATATATATACACCGTAAAGTCATGCTGGCTATTTGCATATATATATATATATATTTAACAAATTAATGTTTTTTAATTATTGTTTTTCAAATTATTTGATAAAGATTTTATGGCATTGACATATGAGCTCTCACAATGAATTCCGAATAATACTAACTACTAACCCTACCCTCTTTCGAAACCAGTGAAGATTACTTTTTTTTTATCTCATCGAGGTTTAAACCTAAATCTCCCAGAGATGGTTTAACATCGATGAGTACCCGCTTCGGTGGCTGCGTGGTCTAACACGCTACTTTAATAGTAGACTATACTGCTGATAACGGGGAGATCGGGGTTTAAATCTAGGCTGGGTGTAACGAGGGGTTTTCAAAATGTTTTTCCACTCTACTTCAACGCAAATGTAGCTACACTTCCTACAAATATAACCTCCCTAATCCTTAAAACCACTAGCGTAATTAGTACATAAGCGTATAAACCAAATGGGTAGTAAGACGGGGTGATAAAAAAACACCAACGAAACTACAATTCATCAACGAGCTTTAACTTGCTCAAATTAATATATTGGGTGAGTTTACCGTAGGTAGTAAAATGGGGAAGTGCACTTTATCTCTTGGGGCTACCATAAACCTTGTAAATTAGGAAATCACAGGGAATTCTTTGTGTCTGGAAAAATTTGGATAGGCACAGAGAATTTCACCAATATTTCAAAAATAATATATAATTATTAATATTTCTATGTTTTATGTCTTACGACAGAGCCATTCTTTTTGTCGGTGAACTTAGACCGCCAATTCGCCCTGTCCTTCAGCTCCACGATATTTTTATTTTATTTTCATAAAGTCATCCAATATTTGAATCCTCCTTCTTCCTTAGTTATCTTTCTCTAAACCTTTTCATCTATAACGTCGTGCAGAAAATAGCTCTTCCCAAGAATGTGTCCGATATAGTTAGCTTTTTACCGAAGAATCACATCCAAAATGGTTATCTTTTCACCCACTCTTCTTAAGACTACATTTGTCATTCTGTGTGTCCCACTGATCTTCTCAAGTCTTCTCCAGCACCACATTTTAAATTTCTCCAAGTATTTATTTTCCATCTTCCTGAGAATCTAAATTTCTGCTCCAAATGTAGAATTTCATCAATTTCTTCCCAGTTCCGAACTCAACTTGCTGGTCAGCGGTAACTTCTTGTTTAAAACTTCATTGGCTTGTGCTCATTGAACTTATACACTTGGATAGATAAAACATTGCTCCAGTATATAGGTTTAGTTTAATATTACACACATAATAAACATTTTTTGAATATTCGAAAGCGTTTGAAAGAGTATCGGCGAATTTCAACCAACATTTTATATTAATTTAAAAATTTCTGTACAAATGACATTAACCTTATAACAAAATATTTGATAGCTGTTTAGATTACTATATATAGAAAATTACACTAAACGTATCTTCTGGAACAATAAAATATTTATTTGGTCAAAAAAAGCATATTGTCATAAAAATAGCAAAACTACGGACCTAGCTCGTGCTCCTGGCTTTTGGTACTTTGGTGCATTCATCCTGGAAAAGCGACCCGCTTAAGCCAACCCATACAGGACGTATAGTGCAGTGATAGTAAGTAAATAGGTCATTTGGACCAACCGAGATAGGATGTATGGCCTAGCGAGAAAAATAATTCTCCCTTTCATTTATGCACATCCTAACATAATATAGTCTAACCTGACCGGATCTATTCTAACCTAACTATCGAGCGATTGAACAGACTCTAGCTTTAGAAACTCAAGTCAGAAATAAACCAAAACACATGGTGGAGGTTGCAGGTGTTTTAACAACTGCACCTAACGCCCTATAGCCAACCTAGTATAAACTACCCTTGTATTTCAGCTAGGATAATCCCAGATTGCGCCGAACGTCCTATAGTCAACCTAGTATAAACGACCCTTGTATTTCAACTAGGATAATCCCAGGTTGCGCCGAACGTCCTTTAGCCAACCTAGTATAAACGACCCTTGTATTTCAGCTAGGATAATCCCAGGTTGCGCCGAACGTCCTTTAGCCAGCCTAGTATAAACGACCCTTGTATTTCAGCTAGGATAATCCCAGGTTGCGCCGAACGCCCTATAGCCACCCTAGTATAAACGACCCTTGTATTTCAGCTAGGATAATCCCAGATTGCGCCGCACGTCTTACGCACGTCTTACGCACGTGTTCACCACCACCCAACCTTTGCACGTAAGGGAAAAAATGAACTGAATAACTAAGCGCATTGCTTTAAACACAAGCCCGTTTGTATCCATACATCATTGTATTTCGTGGAAACTATATTCCACATTTCATAGAGAGGACCTTTTAGCAAAATACAAAAGTATTTTTTCAGTCCGAAATTAATTATTTTTGTTATATTATTAGTATTATTTTATAGGTATTGATAATATTGATCAAAAGTTACATCTGCACGTAACATGACCTGACTATGAATACGCGAAAGGGAATATATTTGAAGTTCTAGCTTTTGAATAGGGCCTTTTTTTAAAGATAGGACTATACATAATACACACAGTATTCCAATCAGGGTCAAATCATCCTGATCTAAACATCAATAGCATTATTTCATTTGAGCTATTTCTTAGGTGTCTAGAAAAATGAGAATTTCTTCTTGGAAACATAGGAAATTTTGAGTTTATAAAATAGTGTCAACCTTGTAGTAGGGGCTCTCATGGAACAAATATAAGCCTTAACGCTCTCGGCCATGGTCAACGTCTACATTCTATCTTGCCACTTTAAACGAATATGACACAAGTAAGTTCTCCCTCTATACGCACCGACGCCCATGACGCGTGAAACCAGAAATCCTTGTTTGGTCCCCATGGGTAGAGAGCTCTCTGTACACCCTTCCCTCCTCCTCCTCCTCCTCCTAGACGAGGGAATAGACCCAAAAGAGTGATGGCCCCAGTAGAAACGGGGACTAAACATAAAATGTCACCGCCACCCAGTTTTTGTGCACCGCGTCTCGACGGAGGATGTTTTTTGGCTTGCTGACAATTTGATCTCCTTTCTTTCTCTGCTGCGCAAACATTAGGGTGCTTCTAATGTGTGTGTGTGTGTGTGTGTGTGTGTGTGTGTGTGTGTATGTGTGTGTGTGTGTATGTGTGTATGTGTGTTTGTATGTGTGTATGTGTGTTTGTATGTGTGTATGTGTGTGTGTGTATGTGTGTGTGTGTGTGTATGTGTGTGTTTGTATGTGTGTATGTGTGTGTATGTGTGTGTGTTTGTATGTGTGTATGTGTGTGTGTATGTGTGTGTTTGTATGTGTGTATGTGTGTGTGTATGTGTGTGTGTATATGTGTGTGTGTATATGTGTGTGTATGTGTGTGTATGTGTGTGTGTATGTGTGTGTGTATATGTGTATGTGTGTATATGTGTGTGTATGTGTGTGTGTGTGTGTGTGTGTGTAGGAAAACAGGGTGGAGTAGTGGGTGCCCTTGGGTCCCTCGGAATGAAAAAAAAATTGTTGCCCAGTAGAAATTCTGACAGAAATTTATTTTACACATTTAATGTTTGTAGAGGCATATATATATATATAAGACTATGGGGAAAACATAACAGACAGACTCCATATCATTAAAATATCACTTAGTAAACGTGACCAACCATAGATTAATTTACCGGAATATAGTTTTGACTCTTGATGGGGATTGAACCCAGGACTCTTTTATCAGGGGTAAAACTTTAACCACGTATTTCATAGGCATATATAATATCCATCAAAAGTGACAGCAGTAGATAACATACTTTAACTTGGCGTGTGAATACGTGAAAGTAGATTATTTCTTTTAATATTGTACTTAGGTTATTAGTTGAGAAACAAGACTATCCCATAAACAAATAGCGTGTTATGTTAATAATTGCATGGAATCGACCTGAGGACCTTTCATTCTATACTAACTTAATATGCATTGAAATGCAGCCGTTGACAACAATCTGTGCATCGAAATGCAGTCGTTGACAACAGTATGTGCATTGAAATGCAGCCATTGACAACAGTATGTGCATTGAAATGTAGCCGTTAACAACAGTCTGTGCATTGAAATGCAGTCGTTGACAACAGTATGTGCATTGAAATGCAGCCGTTGACAACAGTATGTGCATTGAAATGCAGCCGTTGACAACAGTATGTGCATTGAAATCAGTCTGCGCATTGAAATGTAGCCGTTAACAACAGTCTGTGCATTGAAATGTAGCCGTTAACAACAGTCTGTGCATTGAAATGCAGTCGTTGACAACAATATGTGCATTGAAATGCAGCCGTTGACAACAGTATGAGGTATTACGATATAATTACTATTAAGACTCAACCAGCAATGTCCACGGACACTTTCTCACCCTCGTCATCATCATCAACTGTTTCCACATTGTGGCCGGGTCAGTTTAGTATACATTCCTCAAACTCCCTACTACTTCTAACCAGGTGATGACGCGCAACACAAGGAGACTGCCTAGTGGGTTCTCCTTGGCTTCTCATACTCACTCCTGACCTCACTGCCAAGTGGTGTACCCCCGGGCTTGAGTAACTTGGGGAGGTTGGGTTTAACCCAAGAGGAAGCCAGGTCAGGTGCAAACTTGGTGGGCTGGGAGTAAGAGGGTTGGTGATGATGAGTTATGTCACCATCAGCACCCATGGCCAAGATAAGGTCTGTCTGGCCTAGCAAGCCGGTGGCCAAAACAAACCAAAGCAGTCGGGAGTAAATAAAGTCAAATGCCTGACTGTAAAAATTCGTGACTGACAGTTTTTATCAGGTTAAATTCTAAAATATTAACGGCAGTCACATCCTTTAAACTATTCAAAGTAGCGACTTACTGAATCCGACTTACTCTGCTGGGATTGATTTCCTACGGTTACTGCTTGTTGCCTCTCCACTGGGAAGGTCAAAGGATTATTAACACATCGGCGGGAACACCGACTAAATCTTTATTTACGTGTTCGCCGAAAATATACATGAGAATCTGCTAGAGTATCGCAGTAATTCACACACTAACAGAAATGTACAAAGATCCATGATGCTTTGCAACACAAACTAGAAGCAGCTGATTAACGACGTATTTTATTTTCTAGTAAATAAACCTATCTCTAATTGGGCACAATAAGACACTTAGGTAGCCGCATGGTCTAATACGCTACTCTCGCAGTATATTAGACCACCGTTGACGGGGAGATCAAGGTTCGAATCTTGGTCAGGTGTATCGAGGGTGGTTTTTCCAAAATGATTTTCCACTCTTACTTTACGTAAATGCAGATACAATTCCTATTAATATAATCTTCCTAATCCATAAAACCATTAGCGTAATTGGTACATAGGTGTATAACCTGAACGGGTAATATGTCGTGGTGTTAAAAAATATCTTAAAATGTGTTTTAAGTTGTTTTTAAACCGTCAAGACATAGTGAACCGACCATTAATCTTTTATACAAGATTTTATGGTCGTAAGATAATGCCCTGTGGACAAAATATTGTGCAAGATTGGCTTTGTTCAACCTACTGTATTTATAGGGGAATAAAACACAACTTATAATGGCCATTTTTACCGAGTTGTAAACATAGATAACTCGGTCTACTATGTGCCTAATTTTTTAATGTATGATTTATATTTATCAATAACCAAATACTAGATCAAAACTGATATACATAGCATTTTAGAGAAATGAGGATGAAGTATAAAGGCTGTATATATAAATATAGGAAAACATTAGAAAATGAATGGTACGGTGCACCGCACAGACTTTCTCTTGCTTTTATTTTAAAATACGCATTTACTAAAAACTCGTCAGATTTGTCAAACGAAATAATAGGCCTACACATTGTTGTAGAAGCATCAAAGATCATAAATGAAATAATATACACTGTTACTTACTTGCTCTATAGCATTAGTAATTAGCAACACTGTTGCAGAAAAAATTAGAAAAGAGAAACAACTTTATCCATCAAAGAGCATAAGAATCAAATTCCATTTTCAAACAGCTGAATTAAAAAGTACACATTTATGCTTATAGCCAATAAATTATTGGTTTTTATAAAAATATATTTCAAATAAAGGATTTTTATATTTAATGATAATACAACTTTAAAATAATAAGTTATATCGTATCTCAAATAGTTGCGGGAAAATGACCAAAATTGGAAAATTTCCCCTATTTAAAGTACCCTCAAAGTCATTTTCATTAAAAATGAGAGTTACCACATTGTTTATAATGATAAACAGTGTCTAGATATAAAGTTTACTCAAAATCACTCGAGATTATTTTTTTCTTTTGGCCCTTTAGTAAACCACCCTTAATTTTAGGGTTAGATATCTAATTCCAAAAAACCCTCAGGAAAACCTTATGAAAACCCCAGATACCAAGCTTAACCTCTTCGGTAAAATAGTTTCGACTCTAGCCCGAGGTACAGACAGACATATGGCATTGCGAAAACAACTCTTTTTGTTTCAGGTGGTCATGAAACGTCGACAATTATCAAAATCTAGATTTTTTTACGATCACAATACTTTCTCTCCGAGGTGTCGAGAGAAAGTAAAAATGAATGTATTCATTTATAACATTTAGGTATGACTCTATAAATATTTATAATAAGTGAGTGTAAATATTGTATGCAACCGTATATTTAAGGATAAGCAAGCAAAAGTATTATGTAAATATTGTATGCAATCGTATATTTAACTATAAGTAATTAAAGAAACTATTGTATTGTGTAAATATTGTATGCGATCGTACGTATCGTGGGTACGGTCTCTAGGTAAAACTTGTGTGGAATCAGTTGTATAGTGTGTACTGGTCTTTAGAGACTTTTACAGTAACCAATCTAACCATATAGTAATTTCATCTGTCCCCCAGACGGCGTCATTATTCTTCCCTGTAGTAAGTTCAATGGAAATAGGTTTTACTAGTAGTCATAATCAGACGAAAAATCACCTAAGTCAACTTTCTTGCTTGTCCAAATTGCAATGTTCGTAGTCAAGCCCAGCGAAGGTTCAATCAAATATTGTGTGAGCTTCGTGCAACTTTAAAGGTTAACCACCCCCCTTTATAACATCGGGAATCTAGTAATAATAACTTTCATAAATTCCCTGATTATCGTGAATAATATATAATACTAGCCCATTAGTGAGAGATTTGGGATCACTGCTAGAAAACTAGATACTGTGTATAGGTAACGTGACCAAATTTGTTCTGCCCTAAAGCGGGACATGTTTATACCACGGGGTCTGGGATATAATAGGTATGTAAGGCCTGTCCAGCGGGGCTGAGGAAACTCCCTCCCTCCAGATTTTTTAAAAATTTCAAGCCTGAAAAGTCGTATTTTAAGGCCATCCTTGACCCCTGAAAATAAGATATAAGTTGAAAGTTTCGAATTTAGATAAGTTTGGACGTCGCTGTTTTGTGGTAATTTGTTTAAATCAAGTAAAGAACAAAGTCTTCGTAAGCCTAAACTTTTTTTTGGTGGGATTGGGGGCTGTGATTGAAAACGTATGGACAGTTAATTTAGATGTTTATTTTTCAATTATTTTGCCGTTGTTTAAACAAATCTCTAAAAAAACATAGAAGTAAATAGAAAAGAAAGCACATTATATTTATTTACTCAGTAAATGTTAGCATCTAAATTATAAGTGTACATTTCTATGTTTCATACAGACTCATTCATCATACTCATACTTTGTATTTGAACTTATTTGTTTTAATAGTGGTGGTGAGGACCCCAACATTGAATAAAAGTCCTGGCAAATTTAGTCAAAATTAATTTTTGTCACTAATATTGACCTTAAAACGCTCACCCTAAGTTGGGTCTTCTCCGATGTCCACACTATTGTCATTGCAGAAAAAACTTTCTCATTGGCTGCATTACTTCCTGGCAGTATTAGTAAATCTTCCGCGATTTTACTGATATGCTGATGATTTATGGAGTTTTCTTTCAAATGATTAATCAGTTCAAGCCACCATTTATCAAATTATAATTTGTTATAATTCCAAACTGAAAAATGGCTCTCAATGTGTTTATTTACACAGGTCATTTCATCAATACGCTCTGTATCAGAAGATAGGTCGAAGTGTTTTTCATCAATAAGGCTATGGCCAGTAGAACATCAGACCATTCTGGAGTTTTTTCAGAGTTGCCCATTCAAACATTTCCAATTCCTCTAAATGCGTTGTCCACTGCTCTAAATATTGTAATGATGTCTCGTAAAATGTTACAATAGTCTTGGTAAAATCCTCTTTATCAGGTCCTAAACAATTGTTTGTCATTAAGTTGCGCAGTACAAGAGGAATAAATCTAGTATTAAAGTTCTCTTTCGTTGTTTTTATCTCTGCAGTAACCTCGATGACAGAAATATTCTGACCTTCCACTTTTAAAACTGAGTTTTGGAAGGTAGCTGCTTGGCTGTGTATGAAATATAACCACATTACTGAGTGTTCATCTTCAAAACCACGGGGCATTTAGGTTGACTCAAGTATTCCTTAAGTGGCAAATACAATTTTAAAATTCTTTCCATGGCAGGCATTAGCGCTAGCCATCGTGTTTTGCTTCACCCCAACATTTTCTGGTACTCAATATCGATGGTGTTACAAATTTATTAAAAATTGTCCACCCTTACTGTGTAAATATAGAAGTGTGAATATATTTTCACAGCCACGACTTCTACATCTACTGGCAAAGAATCAAACTCACTTAATATGGCGTTGAGTATAATGTGCGAAGTACATCCAATGCCCACAATATATCTTTGCAAAAAGGTTTACAATTTTCGATAAACATTCTCTGTTCTTTTTCTTCCTGCAGCACCAAACATACAGTTTGTGTTATCCCCACTGAAATAAATTATTTTGTCGTTTAGGTTATGATTTTGCAACAAATCCTTTAAATAACTGACAATAATTTCAGAAGTCCAATAATTTTACTTTCACCCCATCAAACTTATCAAAATATTTCACCAACACGGGAAATATTTTTTGTGACCCGTGGTTAGATGCGTCTGTCACTTAAGGAAACATAATTTGCATTTTACAACCACCTTTTAAGTTGTGAATCAGCCAATGGTGCAAATACTTGAGTTACAATGGCCTGCGATTTTGTTTTGTCATAGTGAAACTTTGGTTCAAAGCACGTACTTATTACTTTCGAAGCACAATCATTGGAATGAAAGCTGTGATTTTCTCGTACAGTGTGATAGGCTCAGACACCTTCGGCAGTAGAAACTTCGAGATCTTTCTTGGATGGCACACTACTTTTGAAAAACAAATAAATCGATTTACTAGAACAAGCAATCTGGTCTGTAGCTACGTGCCGATGAGATTTTAAATGTTTTTCCACATCATAGGAACCTCCGTGCGCAACACTTAGCTCAGCAGGACATTTTTCACAGATGACATCACTACTGTTCGCTTCACTTTTAAGTTATATGAACGGATATTTAGCTTGTCGTTGAAAGATCACTTTCTTTTTGGCATTATTCTTTTTCATACTTAAATGCATGACAAAACTTACTAAAGTCTAAACACAACTATTTCGAAATAAATAAACACAGTTGATGTTACTGGCTGATCGAATGATCTATAAATTATCCTGTGTACTGCTAACGACCGTTGACGACTAACGAGTCCAACCGAATACTTCCGAAGGAGGCTTGAGTCAGAACGAATACTGTAGTTCTGTAGCTGTGGGCACATTGGTGTGGCACAGGGGGGGG
>CABFVZ010000500.1:51123-101313 GCA_902151445.1 Timema monikensis | reverse complement strand
TCGCATCGTCTAGACAGGGCTGATAAGCACTGGGCTGGTACGTTTAGATGAGTCATAACAAAGTTTTTATTAATTTACTTAGTTCACAAAATGGACTATCCTCCAAAGCAGGACAATTGGGCGTCCCATGGAAAATCTTGGGGACAGCGGGACACATTTCCCCAAAGTGAGACTGTTCCGTTCAAAGCAGGAAGTCTGGTCACGTTATGTATAGGCCTATACAGGTTGTACCATAACATGTGGGATCCACTTCAGCGGTGGACAGGAGAGACAACAATTAAAAAAGTGTATATATACATGTGTCCCATTTGACCTTGTTTCCGAGCCACAGCCAAGTTATTCCACTAAAGTGTTTTATATCATACTCGATATCTCTCGACCTGTTGACAATGTCCCATGGGTTATTCTGGGTTATTACAAACAGCTGGTATTTTTTAAAGTGTGTGGCACTCGACGACACGAAGACTTCAGGCTTGCATTCTGGCTGAAGGTAGCAATTTTGAGCACTTGCTATAATGTTAAGCAGCTCCACATTACTGGAGTACAAACATTACTATAACTCGGAAATGGGTTACATACTCATGAACTTTTTTTCATTTTTTTTTTCCTCCTGTTCACCGCTGAGTTGAGTCCCACAAATTACGGTACACCGTGTATATAATTGCTCAATTTTACCCGCCTCAGTGGCGTAGGTAGTTAACGTGCTGGTTTAATGTTGAGCTAGATTGCTGAGGACGAGGAGATCGAGGTTCGAATCTCTCTCGGGTGAACTGAGGGTGGTTTTCCCCAAATGGTTTTCCACTCTCACTACACGCCAATATGGGTCACTTCCTCTATATTCAATCTTCCCAATTCCTAACTCATTAGCGTAATTAGTACTTAAGCGTATAACCCGAACGGATCGTAAGACGCGGTGCTAAGTATAAGTATTATAATGGCTAAATTTAGATAATAATTTTATTGAAATTGTATTGTGTTAACACTTTCAATATCATATGCAAACAAATATGGATTGTTAAATAGAAATGTTTTTATATAACTTTGTTGATCCTATTAAATATTAGTGCGCCGTTTCTTACTACCCGTCTGGGCTATCCGCATATTTACTCTTTTGCAGTAGGGACTAGTAAAGTAGAATTTGGAAGAAATGTACTTACACATACGCCTAATGATATTGGGAAATCATTTAGGGAAAACCGCCCCCAGTACACATGACCGGGATTCGAACTCCTAGCTTCCTCGTCACCGGAATTCACTCCAGTCTACTATGAGAGTGACGTCTTAGGCAAGGTATCCGCTAATGTATGGGTTAAATATACTTTCAGTTGGAAGAACATGTTAATTCAGATACATCGGGTTGTTAAAATTACCCCCTATGATCAATTATTGTGTCCCTTGGGGAAAGGGTGGGGGGTATAAATATAATTATTTATTAAGGGGTGAATGTAGGTATGTTAATTTTTTTTTACACATTGCATGGACACCGAGAAAGTAATATATTATTTGGTATACTATGGATTAGTCTAGTTTTGATGAAAACACCCATCTCCCTGTCTTTGGTAGTCTAGTCCAACACGAGAGTAGCGCGTTAGACAACGCGGCCACCTAAGCGTGTTAAGTGGAAGTTAACTTTAAATATTAAAAAACCGGCTTTGAGATACACATGTNCGGCTTTTTTTTTTTTTTTTTTTTTTTTTTTTTAGTTTCTAACTTCTGCGTGTGGTATATATTATGCTATGCACATGACAGACAAGCTCTTCATTTTATTAATATAAATAAACAGATGTCTTAAACCGGTTATTTTTCTAGCTTTGACAGTTGCATTTTATTATTCTAAAGATAGACCTCTCTTTCTTTACTAAAAGTTAGCTCAAGCTCATAATATCTCATATTACTCCTGTCTTGATAGTAATAATTAAAGGCAAATATTTTTGTGAAGCTCAAGTTGCACATACACCTATACTATGACCTAATTTAGAAGACGTGAGAGAGGACCAGTGTTTTTTGCAGTTTTTAGACCAACACTCTTGTTGGGCCAAAATAAATAAAATATTGCTCCAATAGAAACATATTATTATTTAGCACCGCGTCTTACTACCCGTTTGGGTTATACGCTGTAAGTACTAATTACGCTAATGGATTAGGAATAGGGAAGGTTGAATTAGAGGAAGTGAACCCGCATTTGCGTGGAGGGAGAGTGGAAAACAATATATGAAAACCCCCTCCCTCAATTCACCCGACCGAGAATCGAACCTCGATCTCCCCATCCTCAGCAGTCGAGCTCCACACGACAAGCGCGTTAGCCAACTACGCCACCGAGGCGGGTCAATAGAAACATAGAGTTTAATTTTCTTCACATGGGTATATCAACAGTTGTTGAATATATGTCATGTGCATAACGGCATTAGATGACATAATTTTTAAATAAAGGGAAAATTTTGTCATTAAATGCCAGAACACTCTTGACTGATATTTAAGAAATATTGAGGTCACACATGAAGAAAATTAAACTATGTTTGTATAGAAGCAATATTTTATTTATTTTGGCCAAAATAATGTGTTGTTATAAAAACTGCAAAAACCACTTCTGTGCCCTTCAATTTCACCATAAACAGATAAAGATATTGTTAACTTAGCACCTGCGTCACTCTAGTGTTAGACTATATTGACAATGAGAGGGAGATCGGAGTTCGAATCCCGTTCGGGAGTACTGAGGGTGTTTTTTCCCCAAAATGCTTTTCCACTCTCCTTCAACGCAAATGTGAGTACACTTCCTCTAAATTCAGCTATTCTCATCTCACAAACGTAATTAGTATATATGCGTATATACTGAATAGGTAATAAAACATGGTCTGGAAAAAAAAGGTTAATCTAACAGCGAAGGACAAGTTAATATGAACGAACCTTGGTACAAGGGAGAGGTTTAGATAAACGCACCTTGATGCGAAGGGCATGTTTAGATGAACGCACTTTGATGCGATGGGCAGGTTAAGGTGAACTTACCTTGATGTAAAAGGTATATTTAGATGAACGTACCTTGGTGCAAGGGGCAGGTTTAGATAAACGCACCTTGATTTAAGAGGCATGTTTAGATAAACGTACCTTGATGTGAAGGGCACGTTTAGATAAACGTATATTGATGAAAGGGTCAGGTTTCAACTCAACTGGCCGTATTGAGGGTGGCTTCTCATACTCTCTCCGGGTAAGTGATGTTCTGTTCTTATTGTCTAACTTCCTCATCCTTTTCTTATGATATAACGCTATTGATATCCTTATTCACACCGATGTGCATGCAGACATAGGCATCAGTCTCGTCTTGTCTGATTCACCGGTGAAGATGAGGTCAGGGGTTGAATACAGACACGATATACTGAGGTGGTTTTCTTAAATCGTTTCCTTCTCTTACTCCATACGTTTTCGGATACACTTCCTATAAATTAGACCTTGTTTTCCCCTATCCTAATAGTGTATACATGATATTAGACAGTACGGTTGTTAAGACACTGGGCACGGTTAAACAACACCTTTGTATTACAATGTGTAACAATATAATCGTTGGGATTCGAGTATGGTGAGCTCTAACGATGGTGTTTCTTAATTTAGTTTTTCATTGTGGTTTTACCATTCTTTCCTCGGACAAATACTAGTTCTTTTCCTTGATAATTTCACCCTCTTCATCTTATGATATACATATGTGAAAGTTGTTAACAGACATGAGCATTAAGACGTGGAACACCCCATAAAATATTTTGAAGCACTTTGAAATTTTATGTTTTTAGGTTAAGTAATAATAACTTTTAAAAGATGGATGAAGTAGACATCTTTGTGTTGAAACATAAAAATGAAAGTAACATGTGTGTATATGTATGTGTGTAGTGTTAGCAGTTATGTTTGTGTAGAATATCCTTACAATATTTATAATTAATTTTCTTTTTAACAAAATAATAATTTTGTTTTGTTCTGTTTTACTGCTTGAGCATATTGTGGATGTACTCGCACCATCATTGTTTATTTTTCATTATTTGTTTTGCAGCATCACACCAGAGCTATGTTTCCATTTCTTATAACAAACTCGCCCTCTTGTTTTTATACTCATGATCAGTGCTACCAAGCTTAGAAATAAAACTCATCATTAAAATTAAAATAAGTATTATGAAATCCTCTTCCAAACAATTACTAGGGTGAATTAAAGGCTGCTCACAGGATATTTATTATTAGAGGATTTTAAAATACACACCTTTAAATGTCGGGATATTAATTCTTCTAAGAGATAATCAAATAAATAATATATATGTTAAATTTATATAATAATTCTAAATGGCTTCAAGGTTTGGTTCTTTAAAAACATAATACTTACAATGAGCGTAATATTTCGAGATAAAGAGAAACTAATGCATATTATCAGTTAGATATGTAGGCCATAATTTGTTTTTGGTGTAGCAGGTGGAACTTTATAGGGGGGGGGGCCTAAAGAGGGTGAGCCTTGATTACACTGCTATTTTGCAACCTTCTTCTTGCTTTTCACCCCTGGGAACTATAATTTGGAATGTGATAGTGCATTGCTTCGCTTCCAAATTATGCCTATATTTCTTTGTAGTAACGATCCGCGCTTTGTATCCTGAGAACAAGAGTGCCATACCAGCATGCCACCACAAATGGAGTCGTTTGGTAGTTTTGCACTTTTATGTAAGGTTTAAAAAAAACATTCAATTATGAAGAAAGTATATAACAAGTGAGATCCGGCTTCCGATTAGTTCATTATTAAACTCCGCTAACTCCGAAAATAGAAATATTACCTTGATGGGTTACACTATGGTCCTTTATAAGCTGTGGCATGGTGGAACCTAGCAAGGTAAGCTTTCTAAATCACTGGAAAAATGACGGGAACATTATCATCGATATGTTGTTTTTTTATTTTAAAATTTAATGCAGGGGTTACCAGACATTACAAATATTTTTCTAAGGCGCAGCTAGGACCAGACGTCTTACACACACTGACATATATATTTTATATCCATTACTGTTTCCAGCCATATACTTTCCATTACCGGCTTGATAGGCCTGTCGTAGCTTCATATGCCTTATAATAATCTAACTTAAGACAAGGACAGGCACAACATCCAGTCCCCGGACGTTAATTCATCACTGTGAAAGGGCAAACCCACATTTCACCAATAGTACATTTTTTGGACATGTAGGGAATTGAACCCGCGACCCTTAGATAAGTAGACAAACCCATTACCACCTGATATAAGGTGTAGAATCAACTGACATATACAACAATTATTTTAGTCTAATCATATAGGCTAATTATGTTTTAATGGGACATTTAGAAACAATTTGTAAATTAAAATTAAATAAATATCAGTAGAACTTAAATGCTAAATTTGATCAAGTTCTTAATGTTGGTGAATATTTGATTGATTGGAATCCAAGAGTATTGGTTTGTGCTCACTTGTTTTCACATGTTTGTGGTGACGTCATTCAAACCTCTAATTCCTTGCTACCTCCGCGAGGTTCGTGGAGATCGCACGCGGAAGGTTTGACTTCCGCCAGGAAATAGTCCAGGCATTGGTTTGGCCCGACGACTAGAATTATTGGTGTGATTTCGTGCCTAGAATTTGGTGTTCCTAGGATAGTCCGGGGATCTGAAGGCGAATCAGGAATACAACGTGAAAGACAACCACTTTGCTACAATTTTAAACGGGTTTATTTGGTTAGTGAGTGAGCACAGGTTTTTCTAGTCAAAGCTCTTCTACGCGACTACTCAGAATTAATCTTTTGGTCAATTCTTATTCATATTGTAATCCAGTGGATAGCTTCATTATAAACGCAACACAATATTTGTATGTTGTTATGTAGTTTAGCGCAGTGTATGTTTGTTGGTATAGTCCATTCACGGTAACGTTGGTCTTTTTCTGACTGTTAAAAAGTATATTTAAAAAAAACCTGTTACAGATTAATCTACCTCTTGCAAATTATATTACTTCAATTTTTATAAGTGATGTAATTTGGCTTTATTGTTAGATTGATGAAGCCTATTTGCGAGGCGGATTAATATGCAACTACTTTTCAGTAACGTTTGACATGTCCGAAAAGACTAAAGTTAGCGTCAACCAACTATATCAAGAATTGAGGCATGTTCTGTTAATATGCCAATAAAGGAATGTTGCCACCACTTATCCAATTTTCATATATTGCTTAGTTGGCTGGTTATATATACTTAAATTTAAACTGCAAAATCTATCTGCCTTTACTTGTTATTTAAAACATGTTTTCAATACAATTATTTTGAAATACTTTCTCTCTATTATAATATGTGACATTAAAAAATAAGGATATGGGAATAAGGGAGAGGAAATACTTCTGGTAGCCCCTTTGAAGTGTCAATAAAACACTAAAAGTAGAGCTTTAATAGAGGCGTACGCTATTTTAATATATTGCATTTGTAAGATGATATAAGGTGACAATCTTTACAATTCATTATATTTCTATAGTTTTTATGCTACTCTCAAATGCAATTCACTTTAAAATGTTCCCACTGCTACATAACATGTACAATGCTATCTATAAAATACGTTTTAACAAACAGTCCTTAATAAATATTAATTTGTTAAATTATGTTGAACAAATTGTTCACAGGGACTAAACCTTTATGTTATATTCCAGTTAAACTAAGCTTTAATTTGTATAGACATTGTTCCAAAATAATTGTGCTGTGAGAGAGAAAATTAATTTAAGAATAAATCGAATGAAATTTAAAAAAGTCTAAAAAAACACACAATTTTCATGTAAAAACTATAAGCACGGATCAAATAAATACTGCCACAATTCCAAAAATAAATTAATCAAGCTATGTATGCAGAGCAGGCAAAATATAATAATAATGCTGCTAAATAAAATAATTACTTGAAACTCGACTACATCCTTCTAAATTCTTCTTTGAAATAAAATAATGAAGGGTGTATTAGCATTAAGAGTAGCATAACAAAGAGTTGGCAGAAACCTAGAGTTTTTATACATAAATAGTCTTTACTTTAATTGGTTAAATAAACTTACTTCATTATGAATACTGAGCGTACCAATTTGATCTATATTTATCAAGAATGTAAAGTTATATGCTAACCATACCTAGTTAATCAAATTTGTTGAGGGTGCTACCAACTAAATGGGTGCCCCCAAACAACATTGCGATGTTCTGTAATCCATAAACTTGTGGATCACAATTTAATTGTTTGGTTTTCTTCCTCCTTGCCATATAGTTGTTCAGGATTAGGCCTCTTCCAGTGTTAGTAAGTATTGGAAACTACAATCTGGTGTGATGATGTTATTATTAATTTAAATATGTTCAGTTATTTTCATTGGACTATTTATTTTTGTACACATTTTAATGGAATGTATCTTAAATAATGTCCTATAACTTGTATGTAAGATGTTCTGTTGTTTATTTTTGTTTATCACTGTTGATATTTTTGAAAGTATTGAAGCATGCATATAAGCCTGCACGAATATTGTATATAGCTGTTTGCTTTACGATATGCAAAAATGATTTGATTTCATGCAAATATTTGCCAAGCCAAGAAAATAAACAAAACTATTTTACTTCTTTGAGTGGTATGTGTAATATATTCTTAAGGTAATTTTATATATTTATTGTAAATATTATTTGTAAGTGTTGTAACCAGATGGCGTTAGCACACTGATAACCACATGCGCTTTCTGTATAGTTTCTAGATGACAGCACCTGCTTTGTGGCTATAGCACATATTTTGTTTGTGAAGAATTATAGGTATTTTCAAAAACTAAATCTTTCCTGACTATCTGATTTAATTAAGAACAGATTTATGACCCATTTCAGTGACCAAACGGTTTAGGGCGTCATTATCGTGTTATGCTGGCTTACTAATGATGGGAAGATCGAGATTCGAATCCTGGTTGGGTCTATTGGGGGGAGGGTTTTCCCAAATAGCTTCCCACTCTCCTTCCACTCAAATGTAGGTAGATTACCTCTAAAATGTTTCCTTCCTCAACCCTAACCCATTTGAGTAATTATCATATATGCGTACATTCTAAGCAGGTAGTAAGACGTGATGATAAAAAATACAACATAGATTATGGCATAGCAGTTTTAACCAGATAAACTCATTTTGTATATGTTTAGTTGACCAACACAATCGAATAAAATATATTGTTGATATTATATATACTTTTATTTAGCACCGTGTCTTACTACCCGTTTGTACTATACGCTTAAGTACTAATTAATCTAATGGATTAGGAATTGGGAAGGTTGAATTTAGAGGAAATAAACCAGCATTTGCATGAAGGGAGAGTGGGAAACCATTTAGGAAAAAAACATACAGTTCACCCGACCGAGATTCGAACCTCGATCTCCCCGTCTTCGGCAGTCTAGCTCAATATAATTAGCGCGTTAGCTAAATACGCCACTGAGGCGGGTTTGCTGATAAAAGATAGTTCATTTAGATGAATATATATATAAATTCTTATTTTGGTGTAATCGAGCTATTTTACTATACAATTTTTGTGAAAAGTTCATTATCCCATACTCATAAATACTCTATTATTATAGTAGGTACATGGCAGGAC
Source organism: Timema monikensis (assembly GCA_902151445.1). Taxonomy (NCBI): domain Eukaryota; kingdom Metazoa; phylum Arthropoda; class Insecta; order Phasmatodea; family Timematidae; genus Timema; species Timema monikensis. The sequence continues at coordinate 92,706 of CABFVZ010000500.1, read as the reverse complement.
ATGGTATGAAAATCAAAAGTTATTTTAACTACTGTCATATTGTCAAACAAACATCAAATCATTTGATAATACATCTGTCACTTTTAATAGTTAATATAAATAGATATAAAATAATAATATAAATATATTGGGAATACTATACCCTTCCCACTACGTTTATATTAACAAATAGGTACACATTTTCAAATATGATGTAGTTTATTAAAATATTAACATTTTATTAGAAAGGAGAAATCATTTCAAACTAACGTACATTATTCATATAGAGAGAGAAAAGTTGGTATCTGTGTGGTACCCAAATAACTATAAAAGAGTGAGTGGAAGTTAATTAAACTCATTAGAGCAGAATCTCCAGACGACATGCTGTTATCTTTAAGGAAATTTGACCTAGGAATTATTACTGAGAGCTACTATATGCTATATAACTAGCTGGATTTGTGCGCACTGGATATCATTTCTCCTCTTGATCCCTTGGATTAATTAGCATAAGTTGGCAACAAATCACATTTACAAATAAAATATATAGCTTACCCTCTGTAATGTGATAAATGTATACAAAATTATAATATGTGGCACTTTGCTAATTACTCAAGGTAAAGTTTACCAATTATTTGATAAGAAATTCATTTATAAACTCAATAATAGTCTTTAAACTGTTTGGGTACTTGAGTGTACTAACAAATAGAATAACTTTTTATGAAGTGCGACAGGTATACCTGGATTTTGGTTGGAAGAATAGTAGAGAAAATCAAAACATATATCTTTGCGGCCAACATTGATAATATTTTACTATATTATTTGTGTTATTTTATAGGTATTGATAAAATATATATATATATATATATATAAAGTACATTTCTGTCCAGATAAAGATTTTTTTTCAGTAGGCATTACGTGTTTTTTTATTGTTCGTGCAAATGTAAATAACACGTAAACATACATACATACATACATACATACATACATACATACATACATGCACACATACATGCATACACACATACATACATATATACATACATACATACATACATACATACATACATACATGCACACATACATGCATGCATATACATACATACATACATACATACATACATACATACATACATACATACATACATGCACACATACATGCATGCATGCATACATACATACATACATGCATGCATGCATACATATATACATGCACACATACATGCATACACACATACATACATATATACATATATACATACATACATACATACATGCACACATACATGCATGCATATACATACATACATACATACATACATACATCCTGACATACATACATACATACATACATACATCCTGACATACATACATACATACATACATGCACACATACATGCATACATACATGCATGCACACATACATACATACATACATACATACATGCACACATACATACATGCATACATACATACATACATACATGCATACACACATGCATACATACATACATATATATACATATATACATACATGCATACATACATATATACATGCATGCACACATACACATATATACATACATATATACATACACGCACACATAAATACACGCATACACACATACCTAATCACGCCGTTCCCTTACGGGGTAGGTAAGATTCTGTGCATACAACTAAAAAAACAACTCCTTTCTTAATCTATTTTCACTAATTTTCTCCACACTCCCTATCCTTGAATACTCCCTTCACTTCAAAAATATCAACACGTCGAGTCATAAATGCTCTTTTATTTTTTTAAACCTCTTAATGTTTATGTTTTTCACACATTCGTCTACAACATTCACTCACCTCTTACATGGCATACCCCTTACTTTTTAGCAACACGTTCTACCTTCATATATTTTCTTTGTCACTTGATCCATACTCATCCTCTCAACATACTCAAACCAACTTAAGACAATTCTTTCACATTGACCTATTGGATTCCCTTTCAAACCACACTCCTTCAGCAACCATTCATTACTGACTCTGTCCATACGAGTTTTTCCACAGACATTGTTGTTTTTCTCCTGATAAACCTACACTTCTCATACATACAACAATGTTGGCGCTAGCACGCGTTAGTAAAACTACACAAAATAAAGTTCAAATGTAAGTTAGTTTGAATATAACCATTCATAACATTATGTTAGTTAAAAAGAAACCTTTAAAAATTGTATATCTAATTTTTATCCTTATGAATTTTAAAAGCTTAAACAGGTCAAACACCAAATAAAGATGTGTTAAAAAGAGAGGAAAGTTTTTAGAGTTCTAACAAGTTCGAGTATTTTCTACACTGAAAGAACAGCTGAACAACAGTAATTAAAAAACACGTCAAAACTAAAACTAAAGTGTTCTTTTTTATATCATTAGTATGTTTATTGTGTTTCCTTCAAGTCTTAAAGGTAATGAAGTTAATGTGAAGACGTTTTTACCAACTTAATTAGAACAAATAATGGCATCAGTGCTTTAACAAGGTGTAACGTTTTAATTCAGGGTGTTTCTGTATTCAGTATGTGACTTTTCAATAATTTTTCATTTGTTTATTTTTAACATATTTACTGTTGAGATATTTAACTAACTAACCTAACCACTATTGAAAAAGTAGAAGTTTTGTAAGAATAAAAGTCTGGAAAAATGAACATTTTTAGCTCAAAATTTATAACATTTTACTTTAGTGTATATTACAAGTACTATTTTATAGGTAGACTATTGATTATATCGATAAAAATGACTGCTGGTGCTAGCACGACTTGATAAATATATTTGTTCGTGAGTTCAAATCCAGCTGAGGCCGACTTATTTTTCTTGAGCGATAAAAATCCGTAGCACAACTTCCTTCGGAGGAAAGTTAAAGCCGTTGGTCCCATGTCAATTTGGCATGTGAAAGAATCCAAGAAGGTATGTGAAAATACCTATACCGGCAAAATTGGCAGGCCCTTTCGTTCTCGCTCACAGAAATTCTCGTGTACTGATATAATCAGTCGGTTTAGAAAGTGCAGGTTAAATACCTCTAATAAATTAAGTGAACGAAATGACAAATATACGCAAGTAGGACTGAGATTAAATCTCTACCTCCGTTCAGCGATTACCAAGTCAACGCTAGTCTGACGCCTTAGGCCGTGTGGCCACATACATGAGTATTTAACTAGGTCCAAATCATTGTAGACAGTATGCAACTTATGAGCCGGGAACTTAAGGAAGTGTAAACATGAGAGAATTTTTTTTTATTAATTAAACGAAAAATACTTGGAAAACATTTTAATCAAGAAAGAAAACTCGTTTAAGAATCAAGTAATAAATGGTTGTTTCTTGGGGAAAAAAAACCATGCCGTGTCAAGTAGTCAAAAAATAATATATATTATCAATGAAAAACTATAATAGAATTTGATTTAACATATTAAAATTCACACTAACTCAACGAGCATTGAATATTATATTATACAGATCTTTTTGATACATGTTTTTCTGTTACAACTAGGAAAGTTAGGTTATGTAAGGTTTTGTATATATATGACATTTTTAGCACCTCGTTTTACTACCCATTCGGTTTATACGATTTTGTACTGATTACGCTAATTGTTTAAGGAATTAGGAAGGTTAGATATATAAGAAGTGTACCCTCATTTGCATGGAGGGGGAGTGGGGAACCATTTTGAAAAAGAAAACACCCTTAGTATACCCGACTGAGATTCAAACCTTGATCTCCACGTTTTCGATAGACCATTATACTGCGAGAGTAGCACATTAGTCCATACGGCCACCAAAGTGTGTAAGGTATTAGTTAAATTGTTAATCCAATGAATTGAATATATATTAAACTTTCTTTTTTGAAGTTGAATAATAAATTTGATAAATTGTTGCACCCTCTCTGTATCCTGTATCCCCCGACCATAAAAAGGGATTAAAGGGAGAGGATGAACTTAACATACATTAAATGGAAATTATAAAAAATACATAGATTCAACAAAATAAGCAGTTTATTCAATTAAATGACAATAGCGCAGATAACAAAAAATGGTCTCATTATATCATTATGAGTACAGTTGGAAATTATGCTCGAAGCCAACAACTTTATATCATTAAAGTTGCGCAAGTGTTTAAACAAAAGGAAACATGAAATCCATCATAATATTGATAGTCCAGTCTATAAGAGACAATAACAAAGCGTATATTTTTAAATGCGATACAAAAATATATAAGGGCCTAATGGGCACCTTGATATGGTTCCAAAGGTTTCGTAATTCACAGAAAACGATATCATAAATATAAAGATTTAAATTTGATGACTACACAACAGAGTTTACACAACGTGAGGGTTTGACTACCAGACATAAGCCAAACTCCCGCGGAACTATCAGATCTGACTGAGAATATGGAACAAACAGTTCCATCAATTAACAACACTTTAGCAGTTCAAACAGAACTTACGTTACAAAAGATTAAAGTCATCCTAATTTAAATTCCAATAAAAAGTTACATCACGTTACGTTAATTCAAACCATAATTTTAAATATGAAAAGTTACTTCAAAAAAAAATGGAAATACTATACAATTCCAAACAATATAATATTAACAAGTCAAACTTCTAATCAGCACATAACTGAGGATATTTACGAGAATAAAAATATAAGCAAAAGTTACAGCGCCCGAGCGGCGACATATCTAAGATAGAATATCTAGACATTGTTTGACGATCAAAATATTAATACGTTAGATTTTGAAACTGAATATTATATGCAAAAAGTTTAAACAAACAGTCACGTACACCATTGTTGATTCCGCTTGCTCCATCGGAATATCCGTGAATATCCCCAATCACCCGATGTTTTGAAGGAGGTTCCTCTAGTCTCCGTCAGGGGTCGGATACATAATTGTCTTCTAGTTGATGTTGATAGTTCTTGGTTCATTTCACGCTAGTACAGTCGGAGTGCCGGGTCGCTTTGTTGACCCACTGGATCTCCCTTGACCCACTCGCCAGTCTAGGATTCCAGGTGCCGGCCAGCCTTGCAGGATTCTATTGTGAGCAGATTAGTATTGTAAGTACATGAACAAAAATATACTTAGAATTGGATCGAGTAATGAAATATATAGTGCAGCATTGTTTTTTTATGTCTTCTTAGCCTACAAGAACTACAACAGAGAAAAATACTATTGTAGAGATCCTAATTGAGTTGAATTTATTGGAGCGGGTAGTATGCTATGTTGTCCAGTTGTAACATTATACCACGTAATGTTACAAAATATATAAGAATAAAATCATATATGGTGTAATGTCCTTTCCTCCTCTGCTGTTGATGGTTGGCTAAATGGTCAAGACAGCTTAACTCTATTACAGTCCAATTTTCATATGAAGACCCTTATTTGGCAGATAGATAAGTTACTAGATATACTTTCACATATTCATACGCCATTTAATGTAATCTGCAGTTGTCAAATTGATAGACACTATCAATAACTATCAAACCATACTAATAAAATAGTAGAATGTTATAAATAGTGACAGAAAAAGTTTGTATTTCTGAAGGCTTTCTCTATGAAAGTGGGACTGTAGTTTCCGCTAACTTGCCCCATTATTTGGATCTTGTAATTGTATAGGAGAAATCTTCTTCCTAATTCAAAGATAACAGTTTTAATTAGTGTTAACCAATTTCAACATTGCAACCATGTTCAACCAGTATTAACCTCAACAACCAGTCGTACAAGAAACAGTATTTATCATTTCAAACTATTATGAGCCATCAACGACAAATCATGAAAACATACTGTTTTTATGAGTTTCAACCAGTTTAAATATAACCATTAACCATGAAAAATCAGCTATGCAATGAAACATTTTTTTTAATCAGTTTCAACAAGTTTAAACATGGTAGCCATGTTCAAACGGTACTAACCATTAACCAACAGCATGCAATCAAAACTATTGTTATTGGTCTTAACCCGTTTCAACATGGTAATCATGTTTAAACAATATTAATCATTAACCACCAGTCATGCAAAAATACAGTTTCAATATGGTAATCATATCCAACCATGCTACAAATTTCGGTTGACGGTGATACGGTACCACATAGTGGCTGATAAGAACTGTTTAGTAGCATAACGGGTTGCTGATGATTAATTTATATCGGACATGGTTTACACGATGAAATTGATTAAAACGGTTTGATTACATGACTGATTGTTGATGGTTGAAACTGATTGAACATGGCTATCATTGTGAAACTGGTTAAAACTTATTATAGATACATGGTTGGTTGTTCATGGTTAATAATGGTTGAATATGATATCCATATTTAAACTTGTTTAAACTGATTGATTACTGAATGGTTTTTGTCAATTAATACTGATTAAAACTTATTCCAATTGAGACTTACAGTTAACATTTACTAAAACTTATTGATATCACAGTTGGTTGATTCCATTAGAGGCCAATTAAATTCATTTGAACAGGATAAGGGCCCTATTTAAAATCTAGTCTCGAGTGTCAACCAATCTCTCGTCCCAGGCCTCTTGGTCTAGGGGTCAGAATTCTGACTACTTACCTAGAAGACCCGTATTTGAATCCAGGTGGTATAATATTTTTTTAAATTATTTAGCACCACGTCTTACTACCTGTTCAGGCTATACGCATATGTATGAATTATAATAATGAGCTAGGGATTAAATATAATGTATTTATATGAATTGTGCCCGCATTTGTATGGAGAGATAGTAGAAAACCATTTTGGAAAATCACCCTCAGTACACCCGAGCGGGATTCAAACCCCGATATCCCTGTCATCAGCAGTCTAGTCTAACGTGAGAGTGACGCCTTAGACCAGCGGTCGGTAACCTAAGGCCCGTGGGTTGGATCCGGCCCTTTAACTGATTTTTATCTGGCCTGAAAAAGATTTAGCAAACAAAAAATGATGTTCATAAAAATGGACTAATCACTAATTATTTACCCGCTTCGGTGGCCACGTGTTCTAGGGCGTTACTCTCGCAGTAGACTAGACTACCTATAATGGGGAGATTGAGGTTCGAATCTCGTTCGGATGTAATGAGGGCGGTTCATTCAAAATAGTTTTCCCACTTAACATCCACGAAAATGTGAGAACACTTTATTTTAATATGACCTTTCTAATCTGTAAAACCATTAGAGTAATTAGTACTTAAGCGTATAACCCGAACAGGTTGTAAGACGCGCTGCCGATTTTTTTTATATCAAATTTACATATTGTAAGTATTTTTCTCGATATTTTTTCCAAACTGGACCACCAATATTTTTTTTTCTAAACCCATATAGCCCGTAATATCAAAAAGTTTGTCGACCACTGCCTTAGACTATGCGGCCACCGAAGCGGGGGCTAATTTCTTCATCACATGTTTTTCAAGAGTATTTTTACCCAACAAATTACATAATTTGACGACCTGAAGTTAAGTGGCTATAGTATGATTTTGGTAGGAAGAACAGTAGAAGTTAGTTACTAAAACAATTTTAATACATTCATAAATCAGGCCATGCCATCTTCAGCTGTCACTTTTGATCTATATTGTCAATATTTATAAAATAAAACAACTGAAATAGTAAAATGTTATCAAAGTTGGCTGCAAATTAATATGTTTGAGCTTTCTCTACGGTTCTTCCAACCAAAATCAGGGTTTAGTTTACCCAACAACAGGTCCTTTCTCACTTAATATTAGCTTATCTTCACAAAACATGTCATTCATACATCTATCATTTATTCATGATCTAAGTTTATTTGGATGACCGCTCAAAAAGTTACTAGAAATAGTCCTTAATATATCCATACGCCAACAGCTGACATCTATCACTTTGTATCACTGTAATGAAAACAGATGGTAATATATGAATGTGAGAGTTAAAATCACAGTAATGTTGGCCAATATTATTTATATATTTATTTGAGGTCGAACACAAAGCCTATTAATCGTTTTATTCCACTTTAAAAAGAATTATTCACAGCACTTCCACAAAAGGTCTAACGAAAATAGCTTCAAAATGGGCAACCGACGAATTTAAACCATGTGGTTGAACATGACGGAAACAAGTTTTTTTGCAATGATGCACCCACGCAGCGGATACAAATATTTTATTCAGTTAAATATTTCAAAATACGTTAAAATATTCATAAAATAATTTATTTTATATTTAAACTGATACGTATTTTCTCTTTTCGAAGTAAATACGATGCCTGTATTAAAAGGTATTGATGTGTGCACTATATTACACAAAGTCAATAACGTTTCAAAACGAAGAATGAGTACTTTTAATTATGTTTAAAATATTGTTTGGAGTTTGATAAAAGTAAATCATTAAAAGCGATGAAATAGTATGAGAAAACTTAAGTTTATGTTACTTTAAATGTAAAATATAAGAGGTAATTAAAAAACTTAACATACATAACAAAACAGTGATCCTTTACAAGTGTTGGCAACCCAAAACCTAAACATATGATTTTCGAACTGTCATCCAGGTAAAAACCTATCGTGAACATACTCTAAGTAGGACTAATCAGTGGCGTCTAATGACGTAAATTATAAGAGTGAGGTTCAAATCTCGACCGGATGGATTTGAAATAAAAGGGAAAAACATTATATTATGTATCACCGTGCTTTCTCCGTATTCTTCCTGCTCTAATGCTGGTGCCCTCCTTCTAAATTTACGCTCCTCATAATTGACCCTTATACTAGGCCGTTAAATACCTTATTGCTAGTAAATAAAGTATTAAAATAATAAACAGCAGAGAGTGAGGATGATAGTTTTGATATTTCTGCGAACAACATTTAATTTGATATGGTTAACGAGTTTAAGTATTTAGGAACAATTTTAACTAGCACCCACTTCAATGACCTCATGGTCTAAGGCAGTACTCTCGCAATAGACTAGACTGCCGGTGATGGGGAGATTATGGTTCGATCCCGGTTGGATATATTGAGGGTGGTTTTTTTTTTCCTAAATGGTTTCCCGCTCCCTCTGGGATTTTCTGTTAGATTAAAGTCCGATACCTTGGCTCAGTCGGTAGCGTGTCTATCCACTAAATTAAGGGTCCCGGGCTCGATTCCTGGCATAATCGAAATAACTATCATTATTAGTTAAATGTTTGTTTCCCCTGTCGCAATAATGAATTAACGATTGGGTGCTGGATTTTGTGTCTGTTTTAGACTTAAGTTAGTTTATAAGTCATGTGCTGATATACTCAGTCGATTCAGAAAGTGCACGTTAATTACATCAAATAAATTAAAGAAATGTTAGTTTAAGTTAGGTTAGGTTAGGTAAGATCAGGTTAGGTAATATTAGGTTAGGTAAGATTAGGTTAGGTAAGTTTAGGTTAGGTAAGTTTAGGTATCCTTCGTAAAGGGCACAAAGTCTCCCCTGTTTATTTCGATAGTTTCCAAATTTTAAAAATAACCCTAAGAATACTGTGCATACAATAATAACTGCCGTGAGAGTTTTAGAGTGTAGGTTGATTTCATTCAGAGAACCCAAATCATCTTTTTGACGTTTTTGGTGGGTTTACTGGCTACAAGCCTAGCTGGGGAAAACATACCTCTTTTCTATTCCTGGTACCTCAGTTCATGTGCTCAAATTCCACTACTTTTGGCTTACGTCCAAGTGTTACGGATTCATTTTCAATAACTAAACGCACAAACAAAAATAATCACACAAATATCAAATACAACTCTAAATCTAGCTCCCCACAAAATACTTAAGTCCGCAAACGGATCTGACCTCTATGGAGAACTTTCTAAACCCACCATCCTACCACGATCCCCCCCTAACTACGCGACCACAGGGAATCAACCCCTTTACTTGGGTCTCAGCCAACCTCGTTCGCCAACAGGAAAAGCGTCAAGCATTAGCGAGGCGACGGGACAGAGTTAGCCCCGAAATCCAAGAAAAAGGCCGCGAGGTTCGATTTTCAATTAAACAACACACCATCGAGAGCCGCCAAGGTCACAGCGCTATCAAACAGAAGCGACGAGCACCATATCTCGATAGCTCGCCTCGGTAGTGATATTTATTAGTAATTATACTATGAGTTATTTTAAAATATGATTCAACGCAAAGTAAAGTCTGAATATCTCAACAGGGCCCTTTTTCTTTAATAACCTTTCAGTTTCGAAATAAACAGGGGAGACTTTGTGCCCTTTACGAAGGATACCTAAACTTACCTAACCTAACCTAGCCTAACTTAATATAATAAAATGTGTGAAAATGAGATATTAGCTCGTTATAACCACTTTTAAGCATATTTTCGGAGCTCTGGGACTCGGCTTGATGGAAAAGAGCTCCAGACTTACTCTTTCTATAACAAATACAGTAATTGTTTGATAGACTCACAACAGAAAGTGATATTTGAGATAAGAAGTTTTGTAGTTTTCTTTCCCATCTTTTATATCGACATGACAAAGAGTGGTTGTGGGTTAAGGGTGAAAGGGAGTATAAGCTTAGACAAAATAGATAAGCAGTTCCAGAAAACGACACAAATAATTGTATTTTAAGCCCTGTGGCCTGACAGCGATTGATACTTTCTCACTGAGTGAGGCTACTGTCTTAAGCTCATTCGACAATGAAAACTACTAAGATTTTTTTTAAGTCTATAACATCTTGACAGGAATTTTACATCGGTAGAGGATAGAGAGGTTATCTTTGAAAAGATAACAAGCAGCATTGCCTCAACCCATTCCAGTATCACCGACAAAGTAAGGAAGCCGGAGGCCACTTTGCCTGGGTGTGTCGTTAATTTGGATTATCTGACTCCTGTCTCAGCCGGGCATATTATGTTCTGCTAGTAGGTGTTGTCTCTACAGATGGTACTGTCAAAACAAGAAATTTCATGAAATAGATATTTTAAATTTGCAATTATCATTGTGGTCACATTAATAAAATTGACGAGTTTAGTTAGGTTATAAAACCCAAATAAATTCTAAATAGCGACATTGTGTGCTACAAAATGAGATACAACCTAATTATCGGGGTATAAATAGTAGAACAGTATTTTTATATAATTAAAAACTATGGGATTTTACCACTTTTCAACGGCTTATACATTAAAAATTGTATTTATCTAACCTACAATAAATATGTTATCGTTTACACCTCATATGCATGTTTGGTTATAATAAATTTCAGCCCTATACATTAACTACTTTACCTTAAGAACATAAAATGGAAAGTTTGACCCCTTAAAACTAGTCAACTATAATGATTTTAAATATTGAATCACTATTTATATAGCTTATAATCATACACTTGTTAAAATAGTGCAATAACATTTTTACCGTCGAATAACCTTAGCAATGCAAAGAACGGGCGTCCTTGAAGTTTCTTGGATTTGTATTGACACTTTTTTTTTTTTAATATTTAATATAAAGATTTAAAAGTGTGTTTATGCTAAAAGCAAGATATAGCTTTGCTGCCATGTGATGCTGAGCATTTAGAGTACCAATGAATGAAACGCCCCTGGGGGTGGTATGCTGTCTTGTTGAATTTGAAGTGGTGGACTAGTTAAAGAGGGTAAAAACACTGTAAATAGTTCTAACACTTTCATTAATATACGAGGACAAATATGCTGGTACATGATCAAATGCTACATTTTGAGCGCCGCACTAAATGTAGCAGAAACTTGAATTCTTCAGGAAGATGGAAAATAAATACTTGGAGAGTTTTTAAATGTGGTGATGGAGAATACTTGAAAAGCTCGGATGTACAGACAGGGTGAAAAATGAAGAAGTCCTTAGAAGAGTGTGTGTGAAGAGAACCATTTTGAATGTGAATCTTCGGTGCAAAGCAAACTGGATCGGACACATTCTTAGGAGGAAGTGTCTTCTGCATGACATCTATAAATATGGAAAGGCTGAGGGGAAAAGGAGCTTAGGAAGAAGGAGGGTTCAAATATTGGATGAGTTGAAGGAAATAAGAACATCCTAGGAGCTGAAGGAGGAGGCAGAGGACAGGATTTCGTAAGACAACACCCAATAAAAATAATCATATTAATAATTATATCTCAATTTTTATTTCATTTTTATTTTTTATAGTGCTGACCATTAGTCGCAAGACCTATAACAGAACAGCACTGAAAATAACATAAGACGAGAAAAAAAAAATAGAATAATTACATAGGAAAACAATAAGTATCCTATAGCTAAACAATAATTTAAATTATTAAATAGATACATTAAGTTGATACGTGAAGTATAGTGGTTAAAATTTAAAAAGCATGGAAATTTATAAAACCAATAAAAAAGTATTTTTAAAATATCTTAATGAAAAACATATTATTTAAGTCCTTAAACGTAAGGAAGTTCCTTAAATAAATCTTTGAGTTTGGGTCTTCTTTTAGAATAAAAGTAAAATTCGGCAACTCTAAAGTTCGCGCTACAAATGCAATTGTATGGTATGCTTGTAAGAGTTACTGAGAGAAAATAGTTTTATATTTCGTGGGGCCCGAGAAGGGACATGAAATGTTACTAGTGAAAATATTACAAACAAAATGGCCATTATTAATTATTATTAATAATAATAATAATGGTTTTTATTAATTTTGTTATCGTCGCATCTTACAACCCGTTCCGATTCACACAGGTTTGTTCTAATCACGCTAATGGGTTTAGGGATTAGGAAGGCTATATTTGGAGGAAATGTACCCGAATTAAAGTGAATGGAGAGTGTAAAACCATTTTGGAAAAAAACCATCATCAGTACACCCGACCGAGATTCAAACCTCAATCTCCCCGTCATCGGCAGTCCGGTCTACTGTGAGAGTAACACTTTATACGATGCGGTTACCAAAGCGGGTAGTAATATCTTATTAGTTTAGATGCGGTTATAACCGTACTAAACAATTACAAAAGCTTGGCTATTTACTACATTATTATATAAATATAAATAGCTGCTGCTATAACCCTTTTACGTCATGAATTTCAGATGCTACACATTGCAGCTTCTACTCCATTTTTAATTTTAGCTCTAATCATAAGATATTTAAGAATAATATCCTTATTAATTTCTAAATGATGAGCTATACCCTGATTTTGGTAAGAAGCACGTTCTTTAAGGCCTTATTTCATAACAAAATCCTACTGTATAGTAGTAGGTAGGATAAAAGGATAAAAGGCCTTCCAGAACGCTATTAGAAAGTCCGTTCTAGAAGGCAGTTTATCTTACCAAAATACTATTGTACAGCATGATCCTGGTAAGAAATAAGGCCTTAAAGAACGGACTTTCTACCAAAATTAGGGTTTACATAGATGACATGGCTATTAGTAAACAGTGTACAATGGTACAGTAGTTTGGTTAAGTTACTCTCAAAGATATTTTGGTATGATGTCCTTAATACTTGGTAAATTTAACTGGATGTATCCTTATTGCTAACAGGGCAAAATTCGTCCAAATTGCGAGCTCACTTAATCATATCTAAATCTCCAACGTCCATATTGCGAACAATTATAAGAGTAACTCGCGGGAATTCCTCCATGAGGGTGGTGACACGGTTGGAAGGCGTTACTGGCGGCACCCACCCCCCCACCGAAGCTTTCCTCCTGACCAAGCTTACCCTAACCTAACCTAGCCTAACCTAGAAATACTCGTTTATGTTATCTAGTTAGTTTAAGATTGACGAGGCTGAAAGAACGTACGACTGCTAGGCCCCCGTGAGCCGCAAAAGTTATTATTAAATTAGGGGCGGGATGCCATAGCAACATGGCGTGTCGGTAATTTGGACTTTTCCCCCCATGTATCAAAAATCTTTTGTTCGTAATCTGAACTGTTAGGAATCAGGAGGCCACCATTTAAATGACCAGTGAAAGTATTATTATTATTATTATTATTAGCACCGCGTCTTACTACCCATTCGGGCTATACGCACTTACGCTAATGTGTAATGGTAGGGTGATTGTGAGATGAAATGGAGGACCTACAGTTTAACGTGGAATCCGAACCACGATGGAGGCCTGGCATTCCCCACATTCACAAGATGTCTTGTCAGAGGTGAAGGAAGGGTTTGGTAATCAGATAAACAGTGAAAGTGTGATAGTCTTACAATGATATTCGTGCATTCTGCTGGGATGACACAATATCAACTGATTTAAATAAATTGGGTAGAACTCTATTTATAACTTTGTAAAATCGATTCGTCATTAAAGTGGTGGTAACTGTCAGTTAGCAGAAGATTTTTACTGTGAACTTTGGTTTAAAATCACTAATGTTGACCTATTAAAAAATACAGTAGCAGAAAACCACTCCACTAAAAGTCAAAGAATTTCTAGGAAAAGGGGCAGGCTCACAGTGCTTATATTTTTAAACATAGCTAAGCTTTGGAAAAACAGCTTATATCTGCTGTGGATGTCAAGATCTACTAAACCAATTTATATGTGAGTGAGATAAGCCAAAATTACTAAGTTTAGAGAGAATAATACTATGCTGACATAAGTCAAATGCCTTACGTTGGTCAAAATAAATATTATCAACCTGGCATCGACATGAGGGGCAACATGTCCCAGAAATTTTACTAAATTAGTGACAGTAGATTTATTTTTTATAAAGCCATGTTGATTTTTTGAGAGAGTACCTATTCTTTAGGTGTTGAAAAGTATTTTCATGTATAACTTAAGAGAAAATATTTGAAAATTAGGTATATTGTCACAAACTTTTTTTTTACTCTTTAAAAAATAGGCATGAAAACAAATTGAAAAGTTTCATTTGATAGGATAATGTTACAGATATAGTCTAGTATATAATAATAATAATAAGCACGGCACAGAAAAATATTTTGCGCTATGCATTGTTCTTTTCTATAAGCCAAATATTTGTTTCTTCTCTTTCTTATTGCATTAAGGTCCTTGGCCCTGTTGAGTGCAAGTCTAAAACCTATTTTGTGAGATGATGGGCGGGAGGGTGAAAGGTGTGCCGTGGCTTCACAAGCGAAGGATACCTTCCGCGCCAACAAGAACAAATGGATCACGGAAACCATAGATGGCGCTAGCTACCGAACAGGTCTCGCGGAAAAATTATACGTTTGGAAATATCAGTTTTTTCTAGAACAAATGAAATTTTTATAGTAATATTTTCAACACCTCTTGTAAGATAATGTATCAATGTTTCTTAGTTGTTACATTTTCTTATTTTTTGTTATGAAGCCGGCAGTTTTCTAATGAAAAATGTCAATTTTATCGATATTTGAGGAGGGGGGGTGTATATAAAAATTACAACTTAATCAACATGGTTATATTCTTGAAGATAACCGTTTGATCCCATGGCTTTGCATTTCCACGCCAAATGAAAAGGGCCAATCGCCTTAAAATATTTATAAGAAATATGGTCACAATCTACCCATTGCTCAATCTAACATTATTTATTATATATATAATCCCAATTGGTTATTGTTTTAAGTTATTCAAAAGTAGTCGACCTCGGTGGTCTTGGGGTAAAGGGTTCACCTCAGGACCTAATGTTCGTGGGTTCATACCCAGCCGGGGTTAACGGATCTTTCAAGGGCGATAAAAAAAAAAGTCCATGCCACAGCTTCCTTCGGAGGGGAAAGAAAGCCGTGTGTCCCATATCGATTGTGGCATGTAAAACAACCTTAGATGACATGTGTAAATTACCTTTCCCGGCAAAATGTATAGGCCCTTTCGTTCTCGCTCATAGAAATTCTCATGTGCAAATATAATCAGTCGGTTCAGAAAGTGCATGTTAAATATCTCAATTAAATAAATATTTATATTAAATAATTCAGCCCTATCCCCACTTACGACACTTTGCACATACGACGCGTTTCAATTGCCACCTAGTTCCGAAGACTCTGGTTTTGCAGCCACTACACCATAGTGACATGACAATAGCGCTCTCAGCAATGTCCAGTGATTTGTATAGTTAGACCTACCCCTTTTCGAAATATAACGCCTGCAGTGCTTATTTTAGTTACAATTGTGCTATTTACTACATTTTGGTGCCTATATGACGATCACAGTGTAGTATGCGTATCGATAAGAGGGGTGGGAGGAGGGGGGAAGAATGCATCGTTTCGAGTTGCGACGATTTTCGAGTTTCAACAATGGTTTGGAACTTAACCCATCGTAAGTGTGGGGTAATGGGGTATGCCTGCAGTTGTAACCCTATTTAAAACCTCCTGCCAATACCTACCCCACTAAGGATTGAAAATAGCATTACATTCATACGTGTTTTCTTTATAATAATAAAGAAGAGATGAGTTTGTAGATCAACACTGAGGGAAATCATTTCTACCAACCAGAATACAATCTTACACTCCTACTAATTTCTTTATTTTTCATATTGTGACTCCTCTGAAACGATGATAGAACCAATGAATGGATTTTTGATGAACGTCAGAATTGGTCATAGGAGTATAAATTAAGGTTGATAGTATATATATATTTAAGTTTGGCCTGTCTAATTCACTTGAAATTAAGGGCTACTTTGAAAATTGAAAATACGGAATGGGCCCATTTTAAAAAGTTCATTGTTGTTACTATTGACAAACTTCTCGTGAGATAGGAACACGGACACGTGGGTCTAATACCTTGAACACACAGACCAATATGTACGCTACGAGTCAAAAAGATCCCAACCATATTAGATACTGATAATAGCCACACCGCACCGTGGATATTATGGTATTACTTTGGCAGGAAGAACAGTAGAAGTTAATTACTAAAGTTACTACATGTTATTATATTTATGCATCAAATCATGCTGTCTGCAGATGTCATTTTCGATCGATATTATCAATATCCATAGAATGTCAAAAATAACAAAGTGAAATGTTATTAATGTTGGTAGTAAAGAAATGTGTTTCCCTTTTTTGGTTTACACGATGCGTGAAGTCGTGCCAGCCAATGATCATGCAAGTGGATCATGAACATGTTCCTTGGTTAGCACGGAAGGAGCATTCTTACAGCTGTGCTCTGAGTGTCTACACGTACAAGGTAGAGCGCATGCTAGAATGTGGCCAGATCAATTTCTGCATCTCTCCTGAAAAGAGTTGTGTATTTGTTGGCAAATTGAATTTGGATCCTCTTGTTGTCTGCCAATTATTAGCTGATGATTTGGTAATTTTTATAATTTTCTGAAGACGAATCCCAGATATCGGGTTCACCTACATATAAGGTTACAAACTTAAGTATTAGAGCATCACTCCACCGCAGAATACTCGAATGAAAAAAATCCNATGAATCCCAGAGATCTGGTTCACCTTCATAAACAAGGTTACAAACTTTAGAGCATCACTCCACCGCAGAGACATACTTGAATTAAAATACAGTAGGTCTACACCAAACTACTACAGGGCAACAATGCTGAAGAGTAGCCCATGTCTTGCTCCTGGCACAGAAAATCAAACACTGCTTGATTTTGGATCTGCACTCTAGAACCGGATCCGCGTGCGTGAGCGCGTTCTTTAAAGGATCTCTAGCATGCTCCATCCGCATTCTCACAATAAGCATGATAAAGAACCCGATTTCACGCATCGTGTAAACACCCCATTAAATGCTTCCTTCCTCATCCCTACTCCATTAGGGGCTGTCAATAATCTACGTACCCGCCTCGGTGGCGTAGTTGGCTAACGCGCTTGTCGTGTTGAGCTCGACTGCTGAGGACGGGGAGATCGAGGTTCGAATCTCGGTTGGGTGAACTGGGGGTGGTTTTTCCTAAATGGGTTTCCACTCTACCTCCACGCAAATGCGGGTTCACTTCCTCTAATTAAACCTTCCCAATTCCTAATCCATTAACGTAATTAGTACTTAAAGCGTATAACCCGAACGGGTAGTAAGACGCGGTGCTAAATATTATTATTATTATAATAATAATCTACGTAGCATATCAGAACGTTTGGGAGGTGCTCGGCGTGACCAAGCGTGACGAGGAGGAGAGGGTTGATAAGATAATGTGTGACGTCACATTACAATTAAGTGTAGTGAACAGCGTTCTGTGTAATAAGATCGACTGCACGTACTTATAAACAAACAGCTATCGACTCACCGACCTCGATCGTCGGGCTTGGAAAACACTTAAGAACACATTAATTCGATAAAAGAGTTATATAGGCTCTATAATTAAAAATACTATTTAAAAGGGGGGCGTGATATTGTGACGTAATATTAGAAAGGGTATCACAAAATTGTGACAATGTATGACAAGGGAGGATAGGGGATAAATTAAAAATAAAATAGAGTGACGTAGTTTATGGACAGCCCCTTAGAGTAAATATAATATAGTATGCATACAACCTGAACAGGGACGTGGTGGTGGTGGTGGTGGCGGTAAAAAGTAGAAAAACTATCCCACGATCATTATTTCGTCTTTCCAGTCAGTCCCGTGTCCATATTCTTTTTCCTACGCTCCCTCTCATAATTTTCAATATCATTATTAATAATTAATGCAGCTGCTGCACCCAAAATTAATCTCTGACGTTCGATAAATATTTGCACTAGAACCTAGTACCAAACTAACTGTGTCTCAATACTTTAGTCCCGTTACAATTGTACAGATATCTAGGTGCTAGCTAGCACACTTGATTTCTAGTACAAACAAGTGTCGTGTTATAGTAGCTTAACGTAACCTATTATCAACTAAGATAACTATTCGTAGAAGGAAAAGTTGCATTTAAAAATATGTATTTTGACTAGAGTGTCGACTTGGGAGTCGTTATAGCTCAAAATCATCGTGATTATTGAAGCCAATCCAAATTTAAAAATACGCTAAAAAAGAAAAAGAAAGTATTCATAAATAATATGTTATAAACAAACACTCTAGCTTAACTGTACAAAGAAAATAAATAAATCGATTAATAGTTTTTGTTTTTTCATTTAAAATGCATTGAAATGGAAACATTTTAACGAAAATATTATAATAACTATTTTTAGCATAGTTTGAAAATTCCATAAGAATTATGAAAGATGCCCAGATATATTACAAAAATAAATAAACTATAATGTTGAATTATTAAATGTTTTAAAAAATTTTTTTTTGTTTAGAACCGTGCATTTATGGGTAGGCTCAGCCTTAACCTACAATCGGCTGACCGGGCACTTTTCAACAGTAGGAGTTGATCAAACCCATGAATCAAATAATGCTCTCATAAAGGGCGATGGTGGAGCCGTGGGTTTGTTGACAGATAGTTGCCACTTCATTAAGGATGTGGATGATTTGTGGACCAGAGATGTCTGCCTTGATGGATCAATTTGAAAATATTACTTCTCCAAGAGAGTCATCACCAAGACAGCTGAAACAACAAACACCAAATTTCCAAACTGTCTTCAACAAGAAAGTAAATCTCTAAAAGAAGTCATGACACCATTTGGAAATCCTTTTCTTGAACCAGGGAAAGAGGATTTTTTCTTTAGAGAGCCTGGGGTTGTCAGAAGAAAATGTTCAAAACACCATGAACATTGAAGAAGTAGGAAAAACACAGTATATCTTTGTACCAAAAGATAAAACAAAACAAGTTCATACTGTTTGGAAATAAAAAAGCTATCTCCAAAAGTGGTAGAATTAGGTCACTAAAGAAGGACGTTGACTTATTATATAACCTTTTTGTCATTTGTACTAGAGACCTTGAACTTTGCCACTTATTTTCGTTTGAAAATCAACCATTCCCTCCAGGAATTTCATGTGACGGACATATTCGAAGAGGAAGCAAGGCTGACCTGTTCATAACTTTGAAAAAATGCATATCTTATGAGATAAATGACAGAGTCAATCTGCGGTCTGATGTCATGGATTTTGAAGATGATAACTTCATTGATGATCCAGCTGAAATGCCACATAAAGCTGCTCAAGAGATGCTAATTCAAGATGAAGGTGCTACTACTGATGCTCAAGAGGTTCCTGAAGATAGCATTTTACCGTAAGATGATTCAAACAGCACAAATCAGATAACCTCTATTGCTTATGATGGTCCAGCTCTCGTTCATATCATTCAGCCAAAGGTGGAAAAACCATTTCAAGAGTACAGTGGAGTTGTAGGAAAATATCTACAGACAGACGTCAGAAAGTACCAAACAGAACGTATTGATATAGTGTGGGATATATACCAAGAAAAAACTATAAAATCATATACCAGAGACTGGCGTGGATCTGAAGAGTGGTGTCAGGTTTGGGCCAACAATATCTTAGCAAAGAAATGGCAACACTTCCTCAAACATCCGGAAAATAAAACTGAACTCTTTTCCTTCCTGGCCAGAGCGATTGTTCCCAGTAATCTCTCTTCCTTCCTGACCAGATATATTGTTGCCAGTTCACATCTTAAGGATATACAGGTGTTTTCCACTTTAGGCCCAAATGTACTCTCTAATGATGTGAACCAGACTTCATTCGTCGAGGAAATGTGTAATCATGAAGAAGTATACCTATTCTAGGATTTTTGTTCATGTACTTGATGCATTGAAGACAGGTTTCAAGGCTGTTTACATAAGCACAGTAGACACATGTTATTGTGTTGGCTATATCGCATTTCTTCACACTCTACAAAGAGGGTCTTGCTGAGCAGAGAGTAAACTTTGGTTGCGGAAACAATTTTAAGACCATTGTAGTTCATAATATAGCTCAAAACCTTGGCAAAAAAAGTCCTTGGCTTGGATGTCACGCATTCTCTGGGTGCGATAGCACATAATTTTTTGCAGGCCAAGGGAAAAAATCAATATTGAACAAATTGAAGGAATTTCCTGAAGTGACGGAGGCTTTTTGGCTCCTAGGACAATTTGGCTGGTGCCATCTTCAGTCCCCTTCAACGGTAACAGATGTCATTTTTCAATTTAAAGAACTTGATATCTAGCTGTGGCTATATCCATAATTAACAAATATAATAGCTTTGCTATTTAATCTATCATAATATGTGGAACATTTGGCAGCTTAAAGCCAGCTATTGAGTCGATGGTGGCTGCGTTATCTGAAAGTTTATAACTTAATTGATCACATATTTTAGCTGACGATTTCCGCATGTCCATCACAAACTCCGCCTTAAAGTATGAGTGAAGGATTACACTAAGAACCGGACGATTCCTGTATAGCTCAGTGGCTAGAGCATTGGCGTATTAAGTCAAAGGACCCGGGTTAAATCCTCGTGTCCAGGTATCATTTTTAAATTTAAAGAACTTGAAGGTAGATTATGTTGAAAAAAAAGGGACGTTCTGAAATACATGATTTTTATAGATTCCAGCAAACTTGCAACGAGACGGCGTGGAGCAACATAGCAGTCTGCCCGCTACTTGTGTTTTATTAAGGATTATGTTATTATTAGTTAGCACCGCGTCTTACTACCCGTTCGGGTTATTACGCTTTAAGTACTAATTACGCTAATGGATTAGGAATTGGGAAGGTTGAATTAGAGGAAGTTAACCTGCATTTGCGTGGAGGGAGAGTATAAAACCATTTAGGTAAAACCACCCCCAGTTCACCCGACTGATATTCGAACCTCGATCTCCCCGTCCTCAGCAGTCGAGCCCAACACGACTAGCGTGTTAGCCAACTACGCCACCGAGGTGGGTCTAAAGGATTATGGCCTTACGGCTTGTCAAAAGAAAAAAATAATTACAAGCTGCACTTATTTTAGTAAACTAAGCAATACAAAACATTTACTTGAAGCATTTTGTGATTTAATTAATGAATAGAAAGCTATGATAGAGATATAAAAAACATTGTCATTCGCTATTGTTATTTCTTTAAATAACTAATTATCGATTAGTGGTGACCTGGTGGTCTAGGGGTAAGGTGTTGGACTTCTGTGCTGGGGTCCGGGGTTCAATCCTAGGTCTCGGCACAGATTTATCTGATTGCCAAAACCCTTCCTTCACCTCTGACAAGACGTGTATTAATCACAACTTGTGAATGTGGGGAATGCCAGGCCTTCACCGTGGTTCGGATCCCACGCTAAACTGTAGGTACTCCATTTCATCTCACAATCACCCTATCATTACACGTTAGCGTAAGTGCGTATAACCCGAACGGGTAATGAGACGCGGTGCTAATAATAATAATAATAATATTAATAATATTATTATTATTATTATTATTATTATTATTATTATTATTAGCACCGCGTCTCATTACCCGTTCGGGTTATACGCACTTACGCTAACGTGTAATGATAGCGTAAGTGCGTATGTTCTTTACTATACGAATTTAACCCCACGAGATCTATTTAGAAAACGTAATATATTATAGTTAAATTAAGAGTATTTAAAAATAAACATTAGTGGGGACTAAGGTGTTGGAGTGTGAAGGGTAAGACTGGGTTTATATTCATGCATGATGCATATCTAATAGCGAATAAAGATAGCACATAGTGCGCAAGAAGTTTAAACACATTATTTTCAATTATAGCTTTTATAGGCGATACGTAGTGAATAGTGCACAAAGCATAAAGTTGATTTAACTCTATAACTTCTTATACGCTATGCATGGAGTGTAGTAGAGTAGACGCACCCGCCAATGAGAAAGCGAAGAAAAGCTATAGCCAAATATCGATCTACCCGTCTTCAGCAGGCCAATCTAACACGAGAAAGGCGCCTTTTATACCATTCTCTCTCTGAAGCAAGTGACAATCGATTCAAGTAAAATTTTATACACGTTTAATTGTAGGCTAAAGGCTAACCCGTTGTATTTTTCTTATGAACTGTGTACTCTACAATATTTAAAATTAGCCATGCGTTTTGGATGACTATATATATAGTACGGTGTTTTAATATTTGTTCAGATTATACGCATATGTACTAATTGCGCTAGTGAATTAGGGGTGAGGAAGGCGAAATTTAGAGGAAGTGTATCTGAATTTTCGTGGTGGGAGATTGGAAAACCATTTTGGAAGGCCACCTTCAGTTCACCTAACCGTAATTCGAATCCCGATTTCCGTGTCATCGGTAGTCTAGTTTATTGCGAGAATGACGCCTTAGACCATGTGGCCACCGAAGCGTGTATATGCATGGATTACGCCACTGTTTGGCCTCAGCAGTGGCAAGGGTTGCTTCGGGACGCACGGTGCCTGACAGTTGACAGACAGTGCGAGCGAGGGCACACCACACCCTCCAGTTTCGCGGATGCGCACTAGCTCAGCGCTGGAGTCAGACGTGACAGGGCGCGTGGGCTGAGGCTGGGTTCAGTTGGGCGGGGGAACTCCATTCAGTGAGATAAGAACGGTGGTTCGGTTTCCAGGAGGCGATCATCCCGCCAGGTGAGAGATCGCCCAAGTCTACGATTATGATACCTACCTAATTGCATCTTCCAACTCCCTGTGTACATGTTATATTCCTCCTAGGGTTTTTAGAGACGCTTGATTTCCTCAACGTACAATCACATTTCCCATCCCCCAGTATCGTATCATACTGCCATTGTTTATGGAATCGATTGCCTGTATGTTTTTCCTCATAGGCTAGTCATGCTAACTTATTGTAAATACGATAAGAAATGTTCAATGTTTCCTTCTTAAATTTTATAGGTAGCTATTCATGAAATAGATGTGTTTAAACACGTGAAAGGGAAATTGGAAATTGATAACACGTCATGTGGCAATAGTTCTTGTTTCACTGACGTGATAAATACAAGGTGATATTCCAACTTGAGAAAAAAAAACATGTTCCGCATCATATTTATATAATTTCATCCTTTATAATAATATAGGTAAAATGTTAGGACTATATCTCAACATATTGATTTTTGGAAAATATTCCTTTTTATCATGTTTAGTCTCTTTAGAGGGATTTTATTTTTTTCAAATCATGACAATAAATACTTACAAAATGACAATTTAGGAATTTTATCAATTTATTTGGCCCCAAACCACACTATGCGTGAATCATGAAACGGTGTTTTTGGTTTTTATGTTTTCGCGTGCATGGGAGGAAATGAAGTCAGGGGAGAGAGACTTGGGGTAGGAAACACTGGATCCGAAAAGATAATGTCAAGGTTCATGTTACTTGCTTTCTCCTTGTTCCTTCTTTCTCAATAGACTCAAGATTTCAAATCTGTGTGCAGGAAAGTTAATATTCATATCAAATGCAATGAAACAGTTTCGATAAGAATAGACAAGCTAGGAAGCGTCAGTAGAATATGTTAACCATTCAACTATAGCAGATAGGAGTGATTTCACTATACTTGTATACTTTATTTGTCTTACGATAGTATTAATTTAAGATTAAAACACTACTTCCTCAAATATATAGCGAATTGAACGTCCATTGAAATAAGCTGGGTAAGTAATCCGCTGTGTATGCGATGTGTACAGTTTGTGTGCATGTATGTGCATGTTCACATCTATAATTATGTACTTGTGTAGGCATACACAAATGAGCTATGATAAACCATCCATGTGTATCAACATATTAAATATGCATTAAAATTAACACATGTGACATAGTAGTAGTAAATTCGTGTGCTTAGAACCTATTTTAAAACAAAATACACTATTTGAATTGTTACATCGAACATGTCTTTAAGTTTGCGTAAATGTGAGTATGTTATATTAATAATCAAACCAGGTATTCTATGCCATTTAATGTAGTTCTTAAAATAATCTCTTAGAGTATCTATAACATAATAATAACATATTTATTCACTATATATTTATTCAAATAGCTGACAGATTTTATTTTAATTAAAAAATTGAGATAAATCTATGTTAAATATTTTTTCTACTAATCTTACGTTATGGTTTCTACTTAACTTAATAACATCGTAGTATTATTATCTTTTATTACAACATTTAAATTTATCTATAATATCACTATAATTTTACACGAATAATGACAATATTCGTAAATATAGATTTCATTTTCAATTCTTGTTATGTGTTTAAAAAGGCATTTAAGGTTTCATCCTATTGGGTTTAGATTAAGCTCACCAGACCATATTGCAATTACAATGACAAATTATTAATGAAACCGCGTAGTTATTGCATTTACAATTATGTATTTTAAAAGATATAGTATAGTAATAAATATGAAGATAACTTAATTATTGTTAATCTATGACAACTATCAGTTACATTACTGTGTGTGTTAACCCACTTCGGTGGCCGCATAGTCTAAGAGGTCACTCATGCAGTATACTAGACTGCCAATAATGGGGAGATTGAGGTTCGATTCTCGGTCGGGTGTACGGAGGTTTTTTTTAAACGTTTTCACGCTCTCCCTCCAAGCAAATTCGGGCACACTTCCTATTCATATGAACTTCCTCATCCCTAAAACCATTAGCAAAGTTAGTACACAAGAAACTAGAGTGGGTAGTAAGACGCAGTGCTAAAATATATATTTAATTGGAACTAAAGTCAAAATACTATATTCTTAAAATCATTCCCCAGACAATTTCAATATCTAAATATGTTTATTAACAAGTGTTAGAACCCCAAATAAATAAAACTGTAATTACATTAATAATATTTACGATGATATAATATTTAAGGTAGAAGTTGTGTACTGCTATACCAGTAGTGCAAAAATATATAAAGTAGTTGCTATAAGGTACTGTTTTTGAGGAAACAAAGATAAAATATGACCTCATTGTCTACCTATAGCTTAAAATTAAAATGACTAACACCATTTTAGAACATATTTGGAAATATGTGATGTTTTTTCTTATATTTTGAAACAAATGGTTAATTAAGAATTAAAATTATTATAATGAAATCTCAATATAATTTAATTTAATTTTTATGCATTAGTTCTAATATATAATTTAATTATAAAGCTAAATATGAAGGAAAACAATCCATGTATGCCAATAGTCGGTTCTAGTATTATATAATATATATTGACCATTTCTTTTTTTTTAGATAAAGCTGGATAAAATATATTTTAGACATGCCATGTTTATGTTACACTTACACAAAAAGGTTATAAATAGAGTAGATAAGGGGAAAATAATAAAGGGAGAGAGAAAAAAGTTAAACCATACAATTTTTTTCTTAGCACCACGTCCTACCACCCTTTCGGGCTATACGCTTTACAATTATTTATTAAATCTCCCTTTTCATTGCTATTTCAAGGTAACACTGAGTGAGTTACATAAAGTCAACTAATATCTACGATAGCATTAGTTTCATCTTCATTTTCAAGGAACAAATATTAATAACAAGAAAAACTCTGTTCGTTAAAACAATTAAATAAATCTAAATTCAAACTTTATTTTACTTTCATTATTGATTATAAATAAATTTGGGCTGTTGGTTGATAATCACTTCAAACTAATACTTCTGTACAAAAGTTCTAAAAATAAGTAGCATTAAAATAAAAACAATTATAGGACCAAATAATATGTAAAATCAAGAAAAATCTTTGAAAGACATATGCAACAAAAAAGTAATCGTAGATATAGGGGAGAATCAGGTAGTAACGGAGACGTAAGGTTTTTAAATTTAATTTATAATCTTATTAAGTGAAAATGAGACAAATGATATGTCAATATTAAGATTACATATGTATTTCTATACCTGCTGTATTAACATAGCTTATAGAAAATATTATTCTTTCTAGAGTCATTAAAAAAATGCTTGATTTATTTAAAAAAAATACTGTCGGGTAGTACCGGACATAATAAAATATCACAATTTTTTAAATTTGGGCACTAAACTTCTCTTATTGTCTTAAGATACTTTTTCACAAGCATCACATTTATAAAAAGAGGGATTTAATTCTGTATTCACACAATTATCGTGCGCCCACCCTTGACAAAAGTCGCATTTTATCCAATCCTCGTCAAAGTTTTCCCCACATATTATGAACTTGGTTTTATCTCAACTTGTCAACTTGTTCGCTCATAAGTTGTGCCGAAGTTTTGTTAATTTTTCTGTTATTTTGATGTAGTTTCACTTTTTTTTTTAGTGGCTTCCAACCTAGTTTTTGATTTCTCCATTTTCGTGAATTGTTTTTCTTCTAACTTAGCCTTAGAAGGACTTGGTTTTAGTATTTCGCTCTTAGCACCACGTCTTCTTCTAACATGTAACCTGCGTTCTGCAGCAACAGGCACTGGTGACACTTGTGTGATTATGGTGTGGAAAAATCTAGTTGAAGGAGTTGATGACTATGGAGTCTTTGATGTTGGAGTTTGTGCTGTTGAAGTTTACTGTTTTGAAGTCATGTAAGTTGATAACTGTGAAGTTGGAGGTTGTGGAGATACAGAATTGAGGCTCTTGGAGATTCAAATGCTGGTTCTGAATTTTCGTGTCCATAATTTGATCAGAGTGGAGTCTTTGGAGATGTTAATTGTAAATTTCCTGGTTCATTTTTATGTCTTCTTAGACAGAGTCAGGAATATCTAGTCCTTGGGATGGCAAATAGTCCAAATCTATGAATATGCTTGGATTATATGGATGTATACCTGTACATTCGAACCCTTTTTTTTAAGCTATATACATTTGGAAAATTTTGGTAAAAGCATAGCTTACTAATCCAACTACTTCATAATCTGTTATCCTGGAAAAAGGATTCTGTTGCATCCAAATAGCACAAGCTTCATTATATGAGTTTTTAAAGGGCTTCATTATGGTCCTCTCAAGTGGTTACAGTTTGTATGTCGTGTGAGGGAGCAAACTTACGTATGGACATTGAGTTGACGTGCAAACAGAATCAGGTCAAGCTTCTTGTGGCTGCAGTGACCATCTAAAATGAGCAGCACAGGTTCATATTCAGTAGGATGGACACGTTTGACGAACTCTTGAAGCCACTTCAGATAAATGTCACCAGTTATCCATCCAACCAACTGCTCGTTGCATGATAGTAGATTAAGTGGTTCTTAATGTGGTTTCAGGGTGTCGTTTCATAAAATCATGGTAGAAGTCCTTACCAGCACACTTCTTTTCCTTGTTGAAGCCGTGATTAAGTTTCAAGGCTTCGGCCACATCGAAAGCGAACTTCCCAAGCTCCCCACGACTCAGTGGCATCAAACGGTTATCAAGCTCTTTAATTTGTTACAAGTTCCTCTTCAAAATTTTCTGAGAAAATAGGTTTGAATCGCCCCATTTCAGGACCTATATTTTACCTCATTTCCTAAGTTTAACTTCGCTACTCTGTCTCCTTAGGAGATTTTAGGAACAGTGAGTGTATTTGCCGCCTATCTCACCGTCATAGTGTTACTTAAAACTTTATCTACGGCTAATTTCATGTTCTCTTCTTGCCACTTCCCACGTAAGCCTACGTTTTCCTTTTTCTTTAATTTTGGCATAGTGTAACATTCCAAAATTGGTTATCTGAAAGCAAAGGTTCTATGAAGAACTATATATATATATATATATGCACACACACACACACGAGTATACCTAACCTAAAATTAGGTGTTTTATTTGTAGCTTAAGCCTTATTGGTTGCCAATGTTAATAAAAACTTTGTGGCATCCCTTAGTTTGTCCGGTACTGGACGAAAATAACTTGTCCGACACTAGCCGATCTG
Source organism: Timema monikensis (assembly GCA_902151445.1). Taxonomy (NCBI): domain Eukaryota; kingdom Metazoa; phylum Arthropoda; class Insecta; order Phasmatodea; family Timematidae; genus Timema; species Timema monikensis. The sequence continues at coordinate 64,290 of CABFVZ010000500.1, read as the reverse complement.
TATGGCAATAAAATAATGGTAGTCATTATAATAATAATTTTTTGTTGACCAAATCACTATTATAACTTATTCACGAGTTTATCCTTTACCTTATATCCAATAAACAAACTAATTGTAATTACCGTGTGAGAATTAGAACTCTTGAAAATGTAGTTGAAACAAAGAAACAAGAAAGAGAAACTACACAAACCCTCGTGGGATGCGTACGGCTTCAACTAATGGTTGTCTTTGGCTGCAAGCAAGAGGAGTAATATTATAGCCAAGAGGGTTCTCTAGCTAACGGTAGTTTAATGAAACATGATCTGTCTGATACTAGCCGCTGTCTTATACTATACGACTCTCCCCACTGATTTTATTAGGGACTATTCTTAAAGGTATTTTTTCTTACCGAAATCATGAATGTATTGTTCCTAAAATATATTATGTACTGTACAATATATTATTATTCACATATTGCTAGATTATGTCGAATATTGTTATGTCATGTATTGGAGGTAAACTCGTTTTTATATATGACGTAGTTGCGTATGTTAGTTTGGTTCCCTCTGTCTTTTTTTATTTATTTTAAACGTGTTTAATTGATGGCTATTTAACAGCTTAATTAACCCATTTTAGTGGCCGCATAGTTTAAGACTCTAAGGCAGGATTCGCAAACTCACAACTCGCGGGACGCATATTGTGCACTTATCTTCTATACCTTTTTACTACTCTACAGCCCGAAGTCAAATAAGCATACAATGAACAATAGTTTAATTTTAGTATTTACATAATTTTTAATAACAAAAGACAGAGGGAACAATTTTCAGACTGTGCTAACTTTTTTATTACTTTAAATATATCTACTTGAGTGTGAAAATCTTTATTTTCATAGTTTAATAAATACTGTTTCGAATATTTTGCTATCCCTTATAAACATCTGGGAGAGCATGAGTTTTTAAATAAATACATTAATGATTTTAAATATATAGCTTCAAATATAATTGTATTAGGTTGGCACGTGTATTAATGTCAGAGTGATTAAAATAAGCATAATTCCTATGGGGAGTAAGACATACGTAAAAAACACAATTATTATAGAACATGTTTGTATGGGCTGCGGCCCACAACACACCCCTAGTTTGTGAATCTGGCCCCTCAACTTATTAGAGTTTGAGAACATTGCACTAAGGCTGGCCACACACCAAATGCAACATTTTGTTTCGCGACAAAACATTTTGTCGCAGCGTGCCGCAACGTGGATACCGCATTAATAATTCTGCAGTGTTCAGTAAACGTTCATTGAATGGGCTTGATAACGTGATAACAATTTCCCAATATCTGGTTTAAAGTCAATTAACAGGAGTCTTATATCACCCCTTCTCGAACACCCTTCTACCCCCTTGCATATTAGCACCCTCAAAGATAATCCAATCAACCCTCCGGGGTGGTACAGCCCTTATGACAGGCATGTCAAACTCGTGGCCCTATCCATTATTTTGTGCGGCCAGCGAATCTTATGAAGAACCATCATCTTCTTTTTATAAATGCCAAGGAAATACTACATTTTGGAGTGTGATATTTAGGAATATAGCAAAATTTTGAGAATTCAGGCATGTGAGGGAGGGGGTGTACCAAATCCGCACTCTTTACTTGACAAGGACCAATCCCCCCTCCCCCTAAAAAAACTGATGATTTTGCGAAATTAAAACCGTACAATAGTTGTAAACCTATGCGAATCCATCTTTTTCAATTGAGAATAGATTCCGAATCTTGGATAGCTTACTCGAATCGAATCCGAATCGAATCTCATGCCTAAAAAATGTTCTAGTAAAATTCGGATAGAATCACATGCTAAATTTATTTAGTTGGGTCGAATCCTATCTAAAATATTTATTTTAAAAATAGGCTCAGCACTGAGGCAAACAATTTATTTTAGGCTTACTATGATAATATTTAAAATCGAATCTGTGTCCATTTATCTTGTTAAGTTTCTGAAACCAATCAAATAATAAAAGCTTTCAAAAATGTCGATACAATTTTAAACTAATTTTATATTTATTAATTTTTTTAAAATAAATAGCCCTACGGTACTCTCAAAAAGTGAAAAATCAAATAAAGATCACACCACTTTTTTAATCATAGTACAAAATATTCACTGTCATAAACAATTGTCCCCCACGTCATTCTTTTACGACCTGGCACTCAAGTTAATTTTTTTCTTTTCACTCACTCTACCATGTAACTGGTTTCTGCTCTGAATATATTTATTTGATAAGCACCTTTGAATTATACAGGATACAATAAGTAAATTACTATTTAGATTATACATTTAAAACTTATGGCCCACGGGCCGCATGTGGCTCAATCCATGAGAGTGTGCTGCCCGCGGATCGTGGCCCTATTTTTTTTTTATCAAAGTTGTAGAAATATATCAATTGGGACATTTTTCACATCAAATTGCATCAAATTTAAATCTTTTCCAGATGGTCCATTTTCTAAAGATGCCTTGATCGACACAGCAAAAATTCACGATAAAAAATATAGTGAGTCTTATTATTTTATATAGTAGTTTTATAATTTGTAAAAAGTTACCAACATTAGCTGTTGCATCACAACTTTGTTTTAATTTTGATTAAAGGGTGTGTCCCCCGATATCGGTTATATTTGATGCTATCCTCAAGTGATCAATTTATTACTTTACTTCCATTATTGTTTCCAGCCTATGATCTGGGTCAGTTTAATATTCAAACAATATATACCGGCTGGCTAGGCCTGTCGTAGCTTTGTATACCATATGATTTAACTTTAGACTAGGACATGCACAAAATTGAGTCCCTGGCCGTTAATTTATCAATATGAAAGGGTAAACCCATATAAATGATACATTTTTCTTCAATGTCGGGAATCACATTAGGCAGCCACGCTACCAACTGAGTTAAGGTGTCGGATCACAAATGTATTACTAACATGATTAAAAACATGTAAAGACTTTTTACTATAGTTTTATTTTAATTAATAATATGACATATTCTTACTTTATATATATATATATTAATAAAATAAACTCCAACCAGGGCTAGATCAAGGAATTTGGGGGTCGGAGGCCATTTTCAAAATGTGGGGCCCCACAAAAATTTTCTAAATTTGTAATAAGGATCTACAATTTGTATCTCACCTCCCTCTTACCCCCTCCCCCTCGTTCAGTGTGAACTGACCAGTCATGAACCATGTTAACAGATTTAAATTTTAGGAATAACACTTTCAAATTAATTTATTTGTATTTAGCTTAGACTACGTGTAAAACTAGGGTAGTTCTAAGTTCTCAATTCCCCCTTTTAGACATATTTGCTGTCATTCAAAGCTTATTGAACCTTATTGAACTTTTATCCTAAATAGTAAAATGATTTAAAAAAACACGTGGCACTAATCACTCCTCAAGAAGCTGATCTATTTTGTGATTGACACTTTTCTAACCCCTTTAGAAAATAAGTATATCCTGGTTCTGGTTCGACTCTGGACGTAATGCAAAAATCGATTATGCTCCTTGGAATAAACGAGATAATATACCTATCTCTTTGTTGCACTTTCGAGTAACTCTTTTATACAAACTATAATTTATAACACTTTAAATAAAATAATTATAATCAGAAATGTACGTGGTTTTCTAGGGCCCCTTCAAAAGGGGGGCCCGAGGACATGGCCCACGTACCCATTTCTTAATCCGGCCCTGAGTAAAAAAAAGTACGCTATCCCTGCAGGATTCCGACTGACGAACTTCAACCCTGCTCTCTTCCATCTCCAAAGCTCTGCTTCCTGTAGGCTAATTTTACAAACTTACCACCAATGTATGGTTTACCGGCACATTCCTACGATTCCATCAGCCGTAGCTAATGTCCACCCTTACACAAAAACTACAAGTAGCCAAAGCTCAATGTTCTTATATTACAAACAATAAATTATAAGTATACATACCTATATCAATTTAAACTGTTTGAACAATCTTGATAACTTTACATAACTAATATATACATTATACAAAACAAATTTTTATTGATTATAAATATTTATCATGATACTTTATTAACACAAAACTGGCTATTTCAGACTCAATAAGAGCTAATACTTGTTCCATTCAGCGCCCTTATAGTCACATGGGCTAGCTAGTCTTGGAAATTACTTATCGATACTGGGACGAGTACCCTATTCATTCTCTTTCCATAACTTAGCTTAATTAATTACATTTTAATCATTGCTGCTGATATTCACAATACTCTTCCTGATCTTACAGGCTAGGCTGTTTTAGTAGCTGTTCGCTAGTACCACAATATTTCCACTCCAATGGCGGCTCGTAGCTAAAATTAGTGGGGGTGCTGCTCCAGAAATTTTTTAGCCTTTGTTCTAAAATTTTGTAAAAGGAAAAAAAATACATACATAAAAAGAAAATTTATCCAGGAACTTGGTAAAATCTTAACAAAAAAACTAAACTTTTTACTTACTTTAACTTAAATTGTTACAGTTGCTTGATCTATTCATTTAAAAATGAAATCAATTCTTCTTGTTTTAATTTGCGCAAAATGTTCAATAATTTTCTCCTTGACCTCTGGATGACAATTGAGGAAATTTTTCTCTATTGAAAGTACTGCAAGCGCATTTAGTCTTTCTGTTAAATAAAAGAACAACAAAAAAATGAATCAAATAAAATAGCTGGAAGCAGCATAATAATATAACTCTACACTCTTCTACACTTTATCACATTCAAGAATATGGGGTACATGGCTTTTAAGCACAATACACGCTGAGTAAAAAAAAACCTCCCTTCCACTATCACGCTGGAGCCGGCACTGCGAGAGCAACAGTGCTATCTCTACCTGGCAGTCCCGCCTTCCTCCCGGCCAACCCTTCTATGTGTGCATGCGCACAACAGTCAAACACCACGTCGCTGGCACTGTGAAGCGCACAGTTCCATACAAAGATTTTTGTATATGTTTCATAAACTGGAGGATGGCTACTGAAGTACTGACATTAAGCTTAAGGAATATATAATGTACTACAAAAATAAAGAAAGAATTAAAGAAACAATGACTCATTATATTAAATGTTATCGATAATATCAAGTGGAAATAGGGGGTGCTGCAGTTCCGCAGTGCCTATACACGAGCCGCAACTGTTCCACACCTTGTTCTGTTTCAGTAGGCTAGATAGTTTGTAGCAGAACTCCTATAATGGGTATAACAATTTCAGTTTACTCTCCTTTACCGGTTCTCCTATGCCAGATAGTTTAAGTTTTTAATAGCTGGCTTAGGGTCTAAAGAATGTGCCAAATTCAGTACCTACGGTTTTAAATATATTTTTGGCTGTGATACTAATTAAAACATGTGAACAACTTTTCCTATGTGATATAGTTATCGTCTATGCGCTAATCTGATTTTCGGAAAGGAAAGAGTTCTTCAATTGTATCAACATGTTTAAATATTTTCTAAATTTTATAATTGGACACCTGTAGGCATACAACTCAGTTTTTTTTACCAAGTCTATATAATTTTAAAAGGAAAGTAGGGCCCCTGAAAGGTAGCAGTCTTACCTTGAAGAATTACGCTATAAACCTATCTTATATGCTATACCATAGTGGAAATAATTCAAGCTTTGTTTACTCACAGGGCGAAATTTACTTTTCATTGCACTTTTTTGATTAAATATAATGGTTTACCAAGTAAACCAGAAGGGGTGTGTAAAGTTAAGCCAGACGAAAGATTGAAAAATGTGAACCAAAGTCGAAGCTGGAGTCAAAGATAAATAAGATTTTTGTTGTTGTCACATAACACTAGGTTACTTCTACTCTTATATTAACCATTAAGTACGTCTAGGTGATGATAAAAAGGCTTGGAGAGAAAATTAAACTACACTGCATTATTTTATGCTTACATATCTGAATTTATTTATATTTATTTATCTTCTGTATCAAAAATGCACTTATAAGTTTGCCATAGATAATTTAACGAGATGGAATATATATGACTAAATAATGGATAGGTTGGAAGATAGCACAATTACAAAGGTTTTTAATGCCCATTTCCAGCGAACTTTAGTTAGGATGTTACAACTTTGCATCTATTTTTATTTCCAACAAAATAATAATAATAATAATAATACTTAGCAGCATGTCTTACTACCCGTTCGGGTTATACGCTTAAGTACTAATTGCGCTACTAGGTTAGGGAATTGGCAAGGTCAAATATAGGCGAAGTGAACCCGCATTTACGTGGAGAAAGAGTGGAAAACCATTTAGAAAAATCCACCCCAGTTTACCTGAGTGAAATTCGAATTTAGATCCCCCCGTTCTCGGCAGTCAAGCTCAAAACGAAACTAACGAGTTAGCTAACTACGCGACCGAGGTGGGTAACAAAATGTTGGCGAGAATTAATATAATATATCCTGAGTGAAATTCGAACTTAGATCTCCCCGTTCTCGGCAGTCTAGCTCAACACGAAACTAACGAGTTAGCTAACTACGCGACCGAGGTGGGTAACAAAATAATGTTGGCGAGAATGAATATAATATATTTTCTTTTAAGAATGTTATTAATAATATTAATAATAACAGCAGCACGCACGTGCACTCAGTCCTTCAGCTGGTTATTGTGTCCACCCGCACCATCTGGGAGAAAGCATATGTCCTAAGGAAGTCTTGAAATTGCGGTTAGTATTCCGTTGCTTTACAAACTAGATTTCTGTGGGCGAGCGAGAAAGATCCAACAATCTTTTTATGGAAAGGTAACTCAAAACCTTCCAGGTATCTTTTACATTCCTCAATCGACACCAGAACGACGGATTTACTTTCTTACGAAGGAATTTGCGTTACGTATTTTCATCACTCGATAAAAATTCATCAACCTCAGCTGGATTTTATCCCGGGAACATCGGGTCGTGGGACGAGCACCTTGCCCCCAAGACCACGAGGTTCTTTTCTTCTACTTATCTGCCTACTTTATCTATGCTTACGTTATATATGCCATTCAATTACTAGTTGGTGTTAAAAATAACCTTTTACGCTTTTTATTGCCTTCAAATAGTTTGATTTTACAAAAGTTTAATCATTTTTGACGTTTATGGCTTTTTTCACTATACGGAAAAGTTTTGGCAAGGATAAAAGAGAACACATGGCCAAATATTTAATTAGTAAATATTCAATATGTGTGGGCCCAATCTAGTGGAAATCCGTGGGATGTGTCAATGTATTCAAAATATTTGATCTGCTATGGATGTATTTTAAAAATATTGTTTTCCAATTCCAACTAGCTTTCTCAGGATAAGTTTGGCTAAGATTTTTGTGCTAGTTCATTATAAATTAACAATTGGGACACACATTTTATGAAATGTTAAGACAATTTTGGATATTCTTGTTGTGTGTTTCAACATATTGTACTCCATTATATTACTATTATATTTCATCCCATATAGAGCCATAATCGCTTTGATATGTGAAATTCAAACTCAATATTATTTTGATTTTCACACAAAACATGGGAAAAAAACAACAACTAATTTTTAACAGATTAAATATACAGGCCTTAATAAAGTAGCCCTCTTGAACATAAGAAATAGAAACCAGATGTGTTCTGTTTTGAATATAACAAGTTGTATTATTTAAATTGAAAAATGACATCTAGACATGGGAATCAAACCCGAGGCCTTTGACTTAGTACTCCAATACTCTAACCACTGAGGTATCCAGGAGATATCCCGTGCTCAGGGTCATTCTCAACTCATATTTTAAGACAGAGTTTGGAATGGACGTGCGGAAATTGTCAGAGATCTGGGCTCGAAACCCGGTTGGTCATTTGAGGTTTTTTTTCCCTCAATAGTTTACCCCTTTCCCTTGACGCAAAATGTGGGTACACTTCCTTTAAATTAAACCTTGCTAATCCCCAACACATTAGAGTATTTAGTACATAGGCGTATAAACCGAACGGATAGTAAGACCTGTGTGTGTATATATATATATAAAATTATTATTATCAGAATATTTTTATATATATAATTATTATTATCAGAATATTTTTACTGAAGTATTAGTTGGAAGTGATTAGCAACCAACATCCTAAATTTATTTATAAGAATTAATAAAAGTCGAAGAAAAAGAGTTAAAATAAAAATGTATTTATGAGGCTTTACCAATAGAGTATTTCTTGACATTAATATCTGTTCCTAGAAAGTGACGATGAAACTAATGTTTTTGTAGGTATAATTCACTCGATGTGTTACCTTAACTGAGCAATTAAAAATGATTTTTATTCAATAGTTTTGTGTTTCAACAATTTTTTTCTTTCCCCCTCTAGTATTTTCCCCCTATTTGCTCTATTTCAACATTTATTTTGGACCTAAACATGATGACATACCATACTAAAAATAATAGCTTCATTTGAGGTATTTTTTAGTTCTGCTTTTTCTAAATTACGGCCATTATAATTATACAAGAAAACCCCTAAAACTATACCCCTGAGAATATGTTGTTGAATAAATATTGCGTAGATAACCCCGGAAGAGAAGATTGGGTCACACGAGCTACTCCCTCCTTCCTGGTCTGAAGTTGAGTCCCCCTGGTTTACTTACACCCCTCCTTAAACGACCGATACCGACAATGTTGATCGGACTGCCACAGAGACGACGGTATTTTTTAAGGAGGGCGTGCACTGCATCACGATTGGTCGGCACGTCACCGGACACTTTCGAATGGAATCGGTCAACAGCCGCACACTGCAACGGCTCACATCGGCACAAACACTGGGCTATACAGTGTATATGTGCTGACTAGCAGAAATACAATGCTTGACTGCTTCCCACCCTTAACGAGCTTCAGCGCTTTTCGATTCCAGACCGATCCCCGGCCGATACTAAAGCTAAATTCCGAGCCGGTCTAGCGTAGCACGGGCTCCGATTTGAGTAAGGGAAGGTGGATAACAGTGAGACACTTTTTTATTTTCATTAATTAAAAGGGAAAAAGTTATATTTTTGACTGCTGACCAACTTTAAAATCATCATATTTACTGTCATAATCAATATAAAAATCAGACATATTTCTTAAGGATTTTTAAAACTCTTAAAAATTGAGTGAATATGTATTTGTCTCAGTATTCCCCAATGACAGTGGGTAACAGTGAGACAATAATTACATAAAGGAATTATTTCACGCAAAATAAATAGGCTTCCATGTTGAAAAAGTAAAAGTTATTTTTATTAAATAAAGGTACATCTTTAATATTTAACTTTATAAGACTAATAAAAAGTTAAAATTTCAAGGTAAAATTATGTTTTTATGAGTGTAATACTAATTAAAAATAATAATTATAAGGTAAATTATTATAAATTTTAATTAATATGGGAGTAAAGAATAATATTAAAAATTCAAAAACTTAGGTATATAAAGAAATGTTTAAAGTGTAATTAATTTTAAATTTAACATAAAATGATAATAGAATATTAGTCTCAGAAAATTAATTCCAAATGAATAATATGAATGCTGACGTTTTGTTGTACCAAAAACCTTGGACGGTAGTAAAATATGGCGAATATCTTTTAACTGCACTGATGCTAAATCTGGTACAGTCGGAAAACAAAATTGATTATCTATATTCACACTTTTACGCAAGTAGCTTACACCTAAGTCATCATTTTCGTCTTTATTTTGAATTAACTTTCCTATGTAATAAATCTTCTAATTTTTTAAAACTGAAATTCTAAAAGGATGTGATCACCTTCTACTGGGTCTTTTGATAGTTCTTCAAATCCTTGACGATCCTCAAAATATTCTAGGCCATCAGAATAGTCATCGTACTCAGGTTCACAGTAATCTTCACTAAACAAACTTTTCTTTAATTTACTCGGTGTTTTCCTTGATATGTTACTTTTTTCCTTGTTTTTTCTGATTTCTTCCTTTATTGGTGTATCCGTAGCTATCATACTTTTTCCTTTTTTTCTCTTTTTCCTGATTTTTTTATTACTACTAGGAGTGTATTTTTGATATCCTCTTAATTCTTCTGGAGAAACAGCCAAACTGTGTGGCGATGTGGTTTTCTGAGGTCTAATAGAGGATGTTGTTGGACTGGGTTCAGTATGTGATGAGTTCACATTGAAGTGAAGGCTAACTGAGGATGTCGTTGGAACGGGTTCAGTGATGGTTGAGCTTACATTGGGGTGAAGAATTACGGAGGGTGTTGTTGAAACGGGACCAGTGGTTAAGTGCACAGTGGGATAGCTATTTTATTGAATATTATTTTCAGAATTTTGAACTGTACTGTCAGGAGGTGATCTATAAGTAACTGAACTTGACATGAAATCAGTATCTGTGAAAATTTGGTCATCAAATGGATATAGTCCCGACTTCTTGAATCCAGCTGTTATATTTTTTGGTGTCATCGCCTTTAAATGAGCTTCTCCAACACAGGCTGCCATTTCATAAATAGTTAAATTTTGGCCAGGTTGTCTGATCATCCTAGAGTACACAGCAGCATTGTAGGCTGTGGTGAAAGGCCCAAAAACCCCAACATCAAGCGGTTGTAATTTTGCAGATGAATGGGGTGTATAGTCAAAACTGTAACACCATTCTCCTTTGCTAAATCTAGAACTTCAATTGAGAGATGACTCTCATGATTGTCATAAATTAATGAACTAGGGTTGTTTTTAAATCTATGTGAATGTTTAATAAAATACTTCATAGTTTCTATAAATAAATCACAAGTCATCCACCCACTTACAGTTGCTAGTCCCAAGGAACCTGCTGGTGAACCTATGATCATGTGCTTCTTGAAATGCACTCAGGGAAATATAATTACTGGTGGTAAATCATTACCTGCTGTATTTATAAGGTAGCATGTAGTAACGTGAACCCCCTTTTCTCCACTTGTTGCAACATTTACTTGTTTAAGACCATTTTCAGCAATTACCTTTTGAGGCCTTTGAACAGTTGATGTGCTGGTTTCATCTAAATTGAACACTCTTGTTCCGTTTGAAAAATAGTCAGAACGAGAATAAACATCTCTTAGATTGTTAAAAAAATAAAGTCAGCGGTGTGCTTATTAAAAGCTGTTTCTCGAGCTAATCTGCAGCCCTCAGGTGTCCTAAGAGATATTCTGGGATGCCGACTCATAAACCCATAAAACCATTCAATGCCATGCCTTATTATTATCATCCCAGGTTTTTGGATATTTTATATGATCTTTAGCTGCCAATTCATGATCAAGCTTACAACAACCAGATATAGGTAGCCCATAGAACATTTTGGAGTAAGTAACTATATATAATGCTAGAATTTCCTCTTGCTCATCTGTAAAAAACTTATTTACAGAATAATTTGGTTTCATTCTAACAGATTGATCTGGAGAAGCCTTCTGTTTCATCACATATCGACTTAAAGTTTGAAAACTTAATTTCTTTCCTTCCGCCACATTTCGCTGATAAAACTAATTGTAAAGCCTCTCTTATTTACTTCCTCAGAGAAACTGCCGATTTCAGTCTTTCTTTTAGGATTACGAGGTATTTTTACTTAAAATTCCAAGCTGTACTGAAAGAAATTGGATAAATTAATATTAGAATTACTGGTATTTATTATTATTTTCATCATTGGGGAACAGTGAGACAGTAGTTGTGCTGTCTCACTGTTCCCCAGCATGACTTGTCTCACTGTTACCCATAGTGCTTTGTTCTCTTTTATCAAGAAGAGAATATAACCTGTAAAGATATTTGGGAAAATAAACCATGGTTCTGATAATGAAAACTAGTAGCTAAGCGGTGGAATAGTTAGAATTGTTATATTGACAATATATGTAAATATATAATAAAAATTGTAAAATGGAGAAGAATTACTTTGATTACCTTTAAAATAGCAAATTTCATAAAAAACACACTAGACTATTACAGTACTTCATAAACACAATATGGTGGAAAGTCAACAGTACAACATTAGAACACTGCATAGCACCACTTCACAGACATTCAAAATAGTCTGTTAGTTGATTTGTCTCACTGTTCCTAATGTCTCACTGTTACCCATCCTACCTTACGTGTTTTTAATTTCTTACTGAGAGGCTGATACCGTCTGATCCCGACATAGTGCGAGCCCTCCTTAACGTTGTTTGAACAGAGCTGATGTTAAGAAAAATCTGTAATATAGTGTTTGTGTCGCTGAGGAAGAGGTGAAAGTGGATGCTAACAGTCCGTCCCGTTGAGAACCAACCAAACCTATCTTCTTCGCCGTTGAAGTGACTGGAAAGTCTTGGGCTAAACCTTTGGGTAGGGTAGGGAGAGTGGAAGAGGGGGTGGGTTAGCAGGTAGACAGTCTTCTCTGGCTATTATGAATGAAAACTGTAAGTCAGGGACCGAACTATTATTATTATTGTTATTATCACCGCGTCTTACTACCCATTCGCACTTATGCTAATGTGTAATGGTAGGGTGATTGTGAGATATAATGGAGGACCTACAGTTTAACGTGGGATCTGAACCACGGTGGAGGCCTGTAATTCCCCACATTCACAAGTTGTGATTAATACACGTCTTGTCAGTGGTGCAAGAAGGGTTTGGCACTCGGATAAATCTGTTCCAGGACCGAGGATTGAACCCCGAACCCCCAGTACAGAAGTCTGTCATCTTACCCCTAAACCACCAGATAACCCAGGGGACGAACTAAACCGTTGGTTCATTTTTAAAGTTAACCTTAACTTGATTTAAACACTAGGGGCCAGTTTCATAGTCAGACTTAGCATGCCTAAAGTGCGAGTCGATACTATATACAAGACGTCACCTACCTAGACCAAAATGGATTGGGCCAGTTTCGCATATGAAACTGGCCCATTCCATTCAAGTTCAGGTAGGTTACGTCTTGTATTTAGTATAGCGTCGCTTTTGAGGCGTAATAAATATGACTATGAAACCGTCCCTAAGCTCATTTATTTTATTTTAACGATGAATGGTGATCAGAGTTCAAATCGTGAACCTGTAAACAAAGGGTGCATCTTTATAGATGGTTTCCCATTGTCCCTCCACAGAAATGTGGGTACACTTCTTCTGTTTTAGATATTGCTCATCATTAACACACTAGTGTAATTAATAAAAATATTAATATTAATTAAACTCACTAAGTGTGCTTTATACAGATACGCCGAAATAATAGAGTGGTGGTAGAAGTGGGGGGGGG
>CABFVZ010000500.1:36630-49408 GCA_902151445.1 Timema monikensis | reverse complement strand
AACTTAAGTTTTCTCATACTATTTCATTTTTTTAAATAATTTCTTTTTATCCAACTCGAAACAATATTTTAAACATAATTAAAAGTACTTATTTTTGGTTTTGGAACGTTAATGATTTTGTGTAATATAGTGTACACATCAATATCTTTTATTACAGGCATCGTATTTACTCGGAAAAGAGAAAATTGTTGTCATTTTTTTACATAAAATAAATTATTTTATGATTATTTTATCGTATTTTGAAATATTGAACTGAATAAAATATTTTCATCAACTGCGTGTCTGCATCATTGTAAAAAAACTTGTTTACCGTTATGTTCAATCATATGGTTTAGATTCGTCCATCGCCATTTTGAAGCTATGTTCGTTACAAGTTTTTGTGAAAGTGGTGTTAATATTTTTTTAAGGGCAATAAAACTATAAATAAACTTTGTGTCCGACCTCAAATAAATATATAAATAATATTGGCCTAAATTACTGTGGTTAACTATCACATTAATATATTACCATCTGTTTTCATTACAGTCATCCAAAGTGATAGATGTCAGCTGTTGGCGTAGTGACATATTAGGGATTACTTCTAGTAACATTTCGAGCTGTCATACAGGTAAACTTAGCTCGTGAATGCCTTATACTATGTATTTGTACAACGCTAAGAAGTACTTATCAGTCATATTTTTAAGCAGAGATGGTGAAAGACGTGTGGCAGATCATGGCTCCTTAATGGTTGTAATATTATATTATAGATCATAATTATTTACTACAAATTATATCAAAGATATAATTTAAAATTAATAAAAATTGTCCAAACGGCAGTATAAGGCTACCCTGGATCAACGATGGAGTGTGTTTCGGATTGTTACTAAACCGCCAACGATTTTACACATCTATTACCGACTAACCCTTAAAATATGAGCGATAAATGACCCTAAAACAGGATTAGCCCTAGATAGCTCAGTGGTAAGATATTGACTTGCTAAGTTGGAGGTTCCCAATTTGGTTCTGGATTTCAAAAGAAATGTCAAAAATAGTCAATTATTTAAGTTCAATAACATAATATATGTTTGAAGTCATTTCACCTACTTATTAGCGGTTAGGGCTCTCCGAATTTATTCATAAAAGCGTTTTATTGTCTTGGAATGCTTATTCCTTTTACCTTTTACATATCTTCTGCCATCTTTAAACTTTTGTGGGGCCATTTTTTAAAATAATAAAATTTGTTTTTCCACAATTAATACACTTCACACATCCCCAAAGACATCAAATGCAATTACACTCATCCACACTGAAAAAAAATCCTTTCATCAATAGTAGCACTTGCTACATTGACTTGAAAACGGTGAAGAGCCAGGTGACAATCCCTAAAGAGAGATGGTGATGGGTCAGGGTGATAAGCTTTACAAACAAGCCAAAACCACTAGTGACAGATTTATGGGTTCAAGGACAGACAGCTGGTGACTTGGAGTGAGAAGGGATGAGTTGTCTGCTCTACTTTGACCAGGCCATTCTGTTTCGGGTATAGCGGCGCTGTATCAGATATATTTTCAAAATCCAGGGGCAAAATATGAAGCACCTCAGCTTGTATCATTTTTCATGAGTTTCAGATTGAATGTTGATGTGGATTAAGTACCATTATAAAGTTAAAAGAAGTTAGCATTAATTGATTTACTTCCCCCATTTATTACCCACGTTTAAGTATACAAAATAATTACTTGAATATTGCATTTATTTGGCAATTTTTTACGCTATTAACTGAAGGTTCATTGAAATAATATTTATTTCAATTAATAAACCTCCTCAAATACTTTTAGCATTCCAAATATGAAATCTTTCCATTATTAATTTGTTTTTCTAAAAATTGTTACATTAGATGCCAAAATTTCAAACTTTAAGTAAACACTGTGCTTAAAATATACATTTAATCTATATTTGATACACTTATCCAAGTTTGGTTTAAGAAGACCTACTAATATATATAATTATTTTATTAATTTTGGGCCATAGACCCTTTTAAGAGCCCTTACATAGCCGACTAACCGGGATATCAGGTACACATCTACGCTTGAACCAGAAATTGCTTCCAAATGCGTTTACCTGCATTCTTTACTTGAGAACAGATATATTGGGATTAGTTAAATAATATCTTTATTTTAAAGTATTTTTTTAAATTATGTTATATTTTTGTTTTGATATTGTAAAAATGTTCCACTGGTTTCAATTGCTCCGTTTTCCAAAGTAGAAAATCGCACCATTATATGACGTCTGGTTCGATATGTATTACCAACCTTATTTAGGTGTTGTCCGTGAAGTGAGATGGGCTCTTGAGAACCCATATCACGGCTGGTTAACCGGGGTAATAGATACAGTTTTGGACTACTTGGGAGCAAGAAATCACATCTAAGTGTGGTTTTACTATATTCTTCATTTGAAAACAGTGAAAGTAAGATCAGAGAAATTATGTTTTTACTTAAGAATAGTAAAAAATTTTTTTTTCTACTGTACCCAGGAGGTCTGCTGACAAAGAATGATTCCTGCACAAAAAAAAATTAGGTCTAGGGTCGCCATGGCCTAGGAAGCTTTTTACAAGAAGAGGTACTGCCCACCAGCAAGTTAAGTTTGGAACTAAGGAAGAAACTGATGAAATGCTACATTTGGAGCATCACACTGTATGGAGCAGAAACTTGAACTCTTAGGAAGATGGAAAAGAAATACTTGGAAAGCTTTGAAATGTGGTGATGGAAAAGGATTGATAAGATTAGGGGGACAGACAGGGTGACAAATGAAGAAATCCTAAGAAGAGTGGGTAATAAGAGCACCATTTTGGATTTGATTCTTGGGCACAAAGCAAACTTGATCGGACACATCCTCAGGAGTAAATTAATTCTGCACAACGTCATTGAAGGAAATGTTGAGGGAAAGAGGAGCTTAGTAGGAAGGAGGATTCAAATATTGTATGAGTTGAAGGAAAAAAAGAAAATTCTGGGAGCTGAAGGAGGAGGCAAAGGATAGTGTGCGTTGGCGGTCTAAGTCAACTGACAAAAGGAATGTACTTGTCTTAAAACAGAACACCTAATAATAATAAATAATGGTAAAATTATTTCACTGATCTCAATTACACTGTCTTCTAACGTAAGCTACATAAAACTACACTAAGATGTTACGCCTTGTTCGAACATTGTTAATTACCTAAGTTACATGCTATCCGTGGGGTGAAACGGGCTCCTGGGAATCATGATTATGTATTTCATAGATTTATATTTGTGATTGAGGTTTGAATATTAGGATATTTGTTTACCATATTTATCGTGTGGAATGTTCGCTTGAAACTTCTTGACAAAATACATATTTTGCATACTAGTAAGAGGGTTTTATTTAGCTGTTATTATAATAGTGAATAATACCACGTGCTCTTTGATGAATCTGCATCAAAGCACGCGCCATGCGATAATTAATGACTCTCGGTTTGAGTTCAACAAATTACTCGCAACTCACTTTGATGTTGACTATATACTTTTGAACATGGTTGAAGTTGATACGCCTGATGTTCACCTGTACATGCTAATTGTACAGACAAACATACTACATGCTGACACACGAGTGGTTTGCGATAGACTAGCATAATCGAATGAAAATAATCGGATAAAAATGATCAAATAACTCAATTATTTAGAGTAATCGATGCACTCGATACTTTAGGAATAAATCAAATTAGCTTTTCACTCAATACCTCTTACTATAGCGGAATGGTCGATTCATTCAAATCAATTAATTAGGATTAAATATTATCTCGATGCCTCTGACTTTTGCAGACTGACATATTCATTCGCTTTATACACAAGGTGATCTATGCCTTTGTGCAAATAAGGACAAGTAAGGACTCCCAAAATCTAGGACAGTTAAGAAAAATATAGAACGTTAAAAAATAAAATAAAATATTAGCTATGGAAACGTACGTTCCTGCAGGCCAAACGATGCACTCGACTTCATATTCATTTCTACCTTCTTTAAATGACTTGTATTGTCTAGATAAATTATCATCATATTGACATCTACGTTTCTACATTTTTTGACATAAGAGGGACAAATACAAATAGAAACAGGTACAACCACATATAACACGCTGCAGAAATGTACGTTACAGAAAATACTTTACCGAATTAGGATGCTCGCTGTGATTGGCTGCTGACGGCATACACGCAGCCAGTAGAAATCACTAATTTTATCACGTGGACACCACTTGGCGATTTTTCTGATGAAAACTCATGAAGACTGTCATCTTACGACAGCATTTCTAAATGCGTGATCACCTTGAGAGTTAATAACACAAAACATTTATAAATCTATTTATTTTGTCAAAATGTAAGATGTTTTTAAAAATTCTTCTCGGCCACCGGACAAAGGGTTGAAATGTAGGTCATGTTCAGGAAAAGGAGAACGTCTGGTCACCAGAAGTTAACCCACTAGGAAGAACCAGCACGGCACGGCATGCCATGGGCCGGTCCAGTTAGGTGCGGCTCGGCTCGTAGTTAACGCATTCATCTGTAGAGGAGTTTGTAGGTTCAGTTTGTGCGGAGGAGGAAAAGCTCAAAAATACATAAGTTGTGGGTGCATTAAATATTTAAGAAAGGTCAAGCTATCAACATTTTTTTGAATTTTGTTGCTATGTGTTGTCTGTCCTTACTGTTGTGGTAACGTGGATCAGAGACATCATAGATGAATTGGTACTCTCTTAAAGCTTTTAGAAGAAGTTCGTCTGTACTCATTATCACATACAATATTTCTTATCACACAGAAACACAAATTTGTTATAAGGCACAGTGAAAAACAACTTCACCTCCTCGTGGTTACACACGTACTGGCCGTTTGAGGTGAACGGATTTAATTCTTGGGAAGGCATTCAGGCCTTTCCGTTCGTGTTCTGGGTGGTGCCGAACTGAGCCGAGTGCTCAAAGTGGGTTGAATTCCATTGAGTTCTATGCAAAGTAGTTTGACTGGTACCGCGTCGTGCCACGCCGAGTCGAGCCATGTTGGTCGTCCCTAGTCAGTTCTCTTCTTAAATGTATACAATGTACGCATTGCTGGGCAAGAGTCGAGTTAACTAGTCCGACTACTTACTATCTATTGCCATTGGACATTTTCTGTTTCTTTAGAGTCATTTTTAAAATACAAGCCCTTTTGCTTGGTGATAATTGACCCTAGCTATAAAAGTATACATACTTTTATAAAAACTAATTTTATCACTTAAATACATGATATATTATAAGAAAATTTATTATATATTTTTTTCATGATAATAAATAAAATTAAGAACTAAAACTAAACAATATCAATGTGAATTTTCGATATATTTACACTAAATGTTTTATAAGTGAATTTTTTTCTCTATCAAATAAATGGTTTAAAAAAATATCACTTTTTTTTCAGAAATCAAAAAAATGGAACCACGGGATGGACGGAAACTTCTGCGAACTATGTCATTTATTTCTTCAAGAGCTAAAGCGTTACGGCAACGATTTGTACCAAGTCAACGTTCACTTTCTGACACCTGGCAAGATCACACAACAGAAGCTTTCCTTAACGATGACCCTCACATGCCATCACCCGATCTAGGTGGCTCCATGCTTTCCCTTCAGATACATTGTGGCAGCGTGAAGATACTAAAACTTCGAATTTTAAAGCACAAAGATCAAAGTCACTTGATTCCCTTAATTCATTTCCTGCTAATATGCATAGCCCACCTGGTGTTTTGCCTTTCCAAATGCCAAGCACACCTGTACTTAAACCAACAATCTCATCAAATGCTAAGATTCCTAGACCACAAATTTACACGATGAATTCAATGCAAATTCCAGAAATATCTGGTCCTCTTTTATCAAATGAACAACCCTTTTCATCATTTATTTCTTCACGTTTTCCTGATATTCCAATTCCCAAAATACCCGCCCCTCCTTCATCCCCTCTTAGGGTGTCAGCACCCACTACACCACGTCAATTTGAGTCGCTTTCACTTTTTTCCCACCAATTTACAGAGTATTCTAGACCATCCAGTGTAACTGGTTTGAATTTATCACCCTGCTCGCTAGCTCCTTTAACACCAAAATCCAATGAAAGTATAGTTCCTTGCCATCAAACCTTAACTGAAACACCACGAATACCTAAAATACCAGGACCACCTCCATCTCCCAAACATTCAAGACCATCAACGCCTAAAACCATAGATAATTTTTTTAGTGATAATTCCTCTATGTTCATGTTACCTATATCTCCAGGATTTTCTCATCCCTCTTCTCCTAAACATTTCGAACACACACTTCTTGGTTCACCAATAATACCTAAAATACCAGGTCCACCTCCCTCTCCCAAACATTCTCGACCAACTACACCAAGACATATTAGCACTTCATTCTTAAACACCAATTCCCTTTCGAGTAATCCATACCCTTTAGGTTTTCCTACTCTTTCTCCAAAAGATCTTGAACAACAGTGCAAACAAACCATCGCTTGTGGTGATCTTGCGCTACACGACACATCTTTCACACATCAAAATAGATTGTTTACACAACAAGTTGAAAAATCTGTCTGTTCTAATACTACTACTATTTTTAAAGATTTGAATCCTTTAATATCAATTAAAGTAGTTAATCAG
The DNA here is from genome assembly GCA_902151445.1 of Timema monikensis. Classification (NCBI taxonomy): domain Eukaryota; kingdom Metazoa; phylum Arthropoda; class Insecta; order Phasmatodea; family Timematidae; genus Timema; species Timema monikensis. The sequence goes on along the minus strand of CABFVZ010000500.1, from coordinate 42,762 downwards.
CATCCCATATTCTTAGAAAAAAACACATCTTCATCCTCTTCTAAAACCACTCCACTCTCAAATACAAGTGGACCAGAAACAGAATCATTTGATAATGATGAAAATCGCGACACAATCTCTGAAGGACCAACTCGACCAACGCTCTTTGATTTACGTCCACGACCAAAACTAAAACATCAATGGTCAATGGATGACAGTCGCACGACGGCCGTCGGCAGCACGTGTACTCGTCAGATGAGTGAAATTTCTTCCACGGTAAACAGTGTTGCATTGAAACCTGCAGAGAAAAGAAGAAGATTTTTCATGAGAAAACAAACCAACTCAGCACCAGATTCATTCGATAGTCCAACTCATGTTAGTGTTAAGACGAAGGAACATCATTCCGTGAGCTTCTGTTTGGGCAACGTGAGGAAATGTCGGGGGTCGGACAGCTCCATAATTCCACCAACTGTGCCTACAATACGTAAGTTTGCACATTCTATTCCATTAACATAAGCTATGTTTAGAATTATTACACAGTCAGAGAGTTTAAATATTTAAAATTATACCAAAATGGAAAATGAAGGAACACATATTTTGGAAATATCTACATTTAGATTAAGTTTTCTAATTGAATAAATTATAATCTAACCAAAAATTAGTCTAACTTTCTTATATGCCAATAATATTTACAAAAACCAGTTAATTCTACCATTAGAATATATAACAAATTAACTATATCTATAGAATTATTCAATTTATATTATAGTGAACCACAAACTCCAAATTTTTAACTAATTAACTCATTTTCAGAGTTGTTAACATCCCCTTAAGAATAAGTATATAATGCTAATTTACAACTATACATTAAGGTAATTCTAACAGAAGTTGACTGGCTTCAAAATTATTTACTTGTGTTTCAGTACGTGTCTAGAACATGCAAAATTCATGACCTAAATGATACTCATTTTCGTAACAATGCTAGAACTTTCATGCATTTCCATTAAACCCTCTAAATAAAAAATAGCTTATATATTCCTTTCAAAACATTTTAGGTGTGATAAAAATTGGTAAAGCATTTAAAAAGTGAACAGTAACTTTATTTATAGCAAATGGGTAACTTTGTTAACACATGCAAAGAATAGTAGATTTATTTTTTAATATACACTTATTCTATAAGTTTATTTTAATTTATTTGCGGTATTTAACGTGCACTTTTTAACACGACTATATCAGCACGCACATTTAATTAACTTAAGACCTGCTTTGATGCCGATGGTAGGGAGATCGGGGTTCTAATCACGGTAGAGTGTATTGAAGGCTTTGTGCCTAAAAGGTTTTCCACTCACCCTCCACGCAAATTCGGGTACACTTCCTTTAAAACTCAGCTTTTCTCATCCCTGAGTCAGTAATTGAACCATAGGTGTAAAACCCGAAACCTGAACGTTATAAACAAAAAAAAAGTAATTATGTGTACTGAGATAAGTAAGGGTACCGGATTCTCCCCGGCATCGATATAACCAACATTATTAGTTCATTTTGGACTTCCAGATTAAAATTGAATACACTTCCTAAACGTTTCACTTATAGCTGTTGTTATGACTCATATTTTGTAAAAACTAACAAATATACACAAATTAAAACAATTTATAAATTTCTTCAATTATATAATTTAAACTAAAAGAAACCCACTTAGGTGGCAGAATGGTGTAAGGCGTCACTCTCGCAATATACCAGTCTGCCAATAACGGTGAAGTCGTGGATTGAATCCCGGTTGGGTGTACTGAGGGTGATTTTCCCTAAATTGTTTTCCACTCTCTCTCTCCCCCCCCCCNTTTTCCCCCCCCCCTCCCCCCCCCCCCCCCCACGCAAATGTGGGCACACTTCCTCGAAGTTCAACCTTTATCATCCTTATCAAAATAGCCTAATTAGTATTTATGCATATAACCTGAACGGGTGGTAAGACGTGGTGACAAAAACAAACAAAAAAACGTTTGTTTAGAGGTTGTTTTCTCCCTGAAAGGTATAATCGACCTAGCCCTATTTTATTGCCCACCTCTGTAGCGTGTAAGATGTCAGTGGAGTATAAGCCTATCAGTCTATATTCGGGTGACCATAGGGAAAACTCAATTTTGTTAGTATGTCCAGCACCAAGATTAATTACGACTTAATCTAAGAAGTGTGGCTATAAAGGATAGATTTAAATAAAGTTCACCTGTATTATCGTTGGTATGGCACACACAGTTGACCTACGTGTCACCAGCAATCAAGTATATTCGAAGCTGAAGACTTAGATCTCGTTACGATTGGTATGGCTATTAATTACCTTATTTGACGATAAACATTATACTAAATCCACTTCAATATATTCAAACGTCAAACCATATGTTAAGCAGCTGTTACTTTTGATTGATGATGTCAATTTTTACTGATTAAAGATGAATAAAGTGACTATTTCTTGATGCTTGTCAGTGTATCGATTTATCTTATATACCCTCTATGCTTGTTCCCATTACGATCTATCACTATATCTTACAGGATAAACGCAGTAAACATATTCACGCGTGTCAAGCTAAATGAATCCTCACGTGTTGCCACGTGGTCTCAAGTTGCATTTTGTCACGGTTGAAGAGGAGGTAGGGGTTATAATCTCAGATGGTGCTAGGGGATCGTTTTCTACCATAGAAGTTTCTAATCACCCCTCTACATGTTTTTTAACCGGTACAGTTTATCCAGCTTAGCTTCCTTGATGAAGTAGGTGTATTTTAAAGGGATAAACTAGCCAATTCCATTATAATCAGAATATCTGAAGTTTCTTGCGTGTTATAGACATCATTTTCCCAAGGCTCTTATATCCCATTATGACCCGTGACCTTATCCTCAGGCGTGGTTCCCGGCCCTTTAACAACCAAGATCCCTCTCCCCACAATCCCTCCTGGCTCCAGAGGTGGGATTAGGCTGTCAGCGCAACAGGGGATGCACAGTCCCTGAGCTTAGAGATAGCCAGATACAAGTACCGGAGTGACGTTATCCCAAGTTTCCCAACAGGAGCCTTGTGGTGGATGATCTGACCAGTATTCACTGCCATTCTCTTGGGGCAGTATTTCTCAAAGTGTGGTCCTCGGTCTTGAACTAGTTCTATACAGTCCACCTCATTACACCCCATCCCTATCTTTAGCAAGTTTTATCCAGTTCACCTCATTACACCCTATCTCTGTCTTGAAATAGTAATATCCATTCCTAAACATTACACCCTCTTTCTTGAACTAGTTCTATACAATCACCTCATTACACCCTATCTTTATCTTGAGCAAATTTTATCCAGTCCACCTCATTATACCCTATCCATATCTTAAGCTGGTTGTATCCAGTCTACCTCATTACGCCCTATTCCTATTTTGAGCTAGTTCTATCAAGTACACCTCATTACACATTATCATAATATAATAATTTGTTAGGTCTGTGTTCTAGAAATTGTATGTTTTGAACTATAATATTTTGTTACGTAATAATATTGGGGAACGTAACGAAAATAATATTTTTTGAACATTTTGGATTGTTAATAATAATAATATTTAGCACCACGTCTTACTACCCGTTCGGGTTATACGCTTTAAGTACTATTTACGCTAATGGATTAGGAATTGGGAAGGTTGAATTAGAGGAAGTGAACCCGCATTTGCGTGGAGGAAGAGTGGAAAACCATTTAGGAAAAACCACCCCCAGTTCACCCGACCGAGATTCGAACCTCGATCTCTCCGTCCTCAGCAGTCGAGCTTCAACACGACAAGCGCGTTAGCCGACTACGCCACCGAGGCGGGTTTTTGGATTGTTTAAAAATAATATTTCGCAGTCTGTTTCACACCTTGGGTTTTGTTTACATAGTGTAAAACATATTTAAGAAATGTCTAATTTTGTGTATTTCAAATGAAAACTGGAAAACTCTTAAAATGAGACTAAAAATGAATAAATGAATACAGATAATCCAACATTTTAGTGCTTCTCAAGAAGTAATAAAAACCTATTACCAAGTGTAGCTTTATTACAATTGTACTACCTTAATTTAATACGCTTATGTTGTACCGATTATACCCTACGCCTAAAAGCAGAGGCCATTACTAGCCTAAAAGAGGGTGGTTGGAACTTAAGGAAAAGAATGCAACAAAAAGTAAAACATTTGCAAGTTAAATACATATTTGAATTATTTATTCAATGTAATAAACAGAGGTTAAACAACAAATTACACAGCCTTACAAGTCAAACTGAAGTGTGTTGGAAAATAAATAAATCATGGCTGAGTATGCACTTGCGCTGTTCGTTTGAGAGTATATTTCAATCTCTCAAGCTATATTATTATTTTATTTGAACTAGTCTGGAAGAGACCTAAAATATAAACAAATTGTTAATATTATAAAAAAATAATTTATTGAACCTTTCTTGAATGATTTACAAAGCATCTGATTCACTACTGTGAATTCAGACAAACAAATTTAAGATCAAAATTTAAATTTAAATGTACTCAGATATTTATTAAAAATTTAAATTACTAAACCTTACGATGATTACTAAGAGTATAAAGAGCCTCTTTTAAATGGATTACAACGCGTCTGATTCCTCCCTGTGAATATAGAGAAAATAAATTTAAATTTTAGGATCCAATTTAAATTTAAATATAGAATCAGACATTTTTTAAAATGTTTAAATCATTTAACCTTGCGATGATTATAAAGAGCTTAAAGAGCCTCTTTTAAATGATTTACAACGCGTCTGATTCACCACTGTGAATACAGACAAAACAAATTTAAATTTTAGGATCAAATATAAGTTTAAATATCGAATCAGATATTTATTATTAGCACAAAGGTTTGACTTCCCGACTAAAACTCAAACCTTCGTGGAACTATTACCCTCGACACTTTTGAAGAATTCGACAAAATTCCTGAATTTTAATATTTAATATTAAAATAGAAAACAAAGCATTGTTACGTTAGAATACTTGTAGTTTCTCACTAGATGAATCGGTGAATTTTAAAGTCAAAACCTTATTAACCAATAAAAATAAGTTAAATTTAATATTTACTCCGAAGGAGATACGTCTATAAAAATTACCTATAAAAGAAACATTATCAAATGAAAGAATTTAATCAATTACTGGTAACCACACGAGAAATAAAAATTAATATTTAGACTCAAAATTTCAAGCTAGAAAAGAAATACAAAAATTTGGCTACTCGAACATTTCAAGAAATTACAAAGATACTAGCGCCCGAGTGACAATAGGAAACATTAAGTGTTCCATAACAGAATCTACTTTCAAAAATAAAATCTTTAGAAATATATTATAGATGCCTACACTGACTGATTTCAACTACATAATAAACCTAAGTGTTCAAGATAATCAAACCCATAGTTGAAATATAAAGTTTATATAATCAATAATATATATATATATATATATATATATATATTTATAGCCATCCTGACTAGATACTGTTATAGTCCTGAATATGACTTCTCGTGGAAGTAGCGGATGTAGTAGTCTTCGATGCTAGCTGAACGCTAGCTATATATAGGTCTAGTTTATGTATTGGTAGGTGGGAAATTTCCTTATTAGAAAATTGATTATTAGTAGTATAACGTCACACGCCAAGTAGCTGGTGGATATGCTACGTCTTTTTTTCGTCACGTCCACCAGTCTGTTGGTGTGTTTGTTGTAGCGCCATTTGACTTGTTCTCAAGACACGAACACCAGACACATGGTGAGTGGCTACAGACTCTAGCTACGTTCATTCGGTCACGTAGACATGTTCAAGATTACGAGTGGTCCTCCTGTAGCTCAGTCGGGCCAATCAGAGCATTTCTGGATCCCTCTATTGGAACGTCTTGTTGCTGCCTTATTCATTAGCTTGTAAGGACTTATCTTAATTTTAGAATTTGGTGTGAACAGTCTGGTTATGGAAGTCACGCTAGTCCGGAAGATGCAACGAGTGAGTAGAGCACCTATATTAGACATAGTGAGATTGTGGTATTTAATAATGCTGGATGTATATAAGTATAAGCTTATTTGGGGTGGTATTATACTTGCTAGTCTTGCTAGTATTTATATTGCAGGATATCTATATGTATAGGCTTATTTGGGGGGGGGGGGGTAGT
>CABFVZ010000500.1:24867-36618 GCA_902151445.1 Timema monikensis | reverse complement strand
GGGGGGGGGGGGGTAGTAACATTATGATATTAGCAGTACAAGCTAATGTTACAATGTATTTATATTAAAAATCATGGATGTATAATTTAGTCTTAAGAACCTGCCTCATTTCAAGGATAGCACCCAGCTTAAATTGTTAATAAAGTCCGAACCAGGTTTCGCCTCATAGTGTGTTAGCCTGTATTATACATGACAAATCATTAGAATCAAGACCAATTAAACTATTATAACATATTTAAAAAAATCCAATAACAATTATTTTTAATAAAAAACTATTAAACTTATCCAAATTTCGAAGTTGTTGGGTGAAGAGTGTGAATTATCTTGCATCGAATTTTTTTGAAGATAAAATATGGAAATTTAAATCAAGTATTTTCAGTGTCATACTTAATTGATAAAGCTTGAAAAATAAAATCATACTTTAGTTAGTTATGTTCACATTTCAATTATTATCAAAAAAGGCAAATTTACTGTAGATAAGCATTTCAAATAATACAATACCCACAAAGATATCATGCAAAATAAGTAAGTACAATAATTGCCAACTATAGTGAATTATATTAACTTCATATTTTAGTTTAACTTTGTATTCAAAACTTTCACATGCTGCTTCTATAGTTCGAAAATCATCTTAGCTCATTTAATATATACACACGTGAACAACATATATGTTAAACAATAAGTTGCCTCAATCAAATACTTATCAGGTTGTATTAAGTTGTTTGCTTGAAAAACATATTTTACACACGCTATCATTGAAACACCTGAACACAATGGGACTAATGCAGCATTTTAATTGAAGCTTAATTAACCAATGCAAACATATTATTTCAATCTTAATTAACATACACGTTATGGGGTTGTTGTATTTAACATATCATCACGCTAATGCAGTATTTATTTTAGCATAGATTTTATCAAATATATTATTTCTAATTCTCGCAATATTTTTATTGGAAAATTAATATTATTTAAACAAAATGGAAAAAATATAATTTGGATTATATATATAAATCATATAATACTGTAGTTTGAAAACTGCTGGGGCAGTCATTCGTGCTCTCTTAAACACAGCAGCCAGAAGCTGTGGAACGAACGGTTTGAAAAGGAGGTAGAAGCACAAAAGAGTCGGGTTTAGGGGGTAGATCGGCAGTAAAACGCAATGCTAACCTTCAGCATCTGCCTTCCATCAGAGTGGCCACGCGTCATCAGCTAATACACCTGGTAAAGTGCCGGTCCGCATGATGCGTTGCGGCGTTATGCTCCAATGGCGCTGAAAAGACATCAAAACCTTCACCTCTCGTTGTGAGGCTTGGTTGTCATTTTGTGCTGGTTGAATACTTCCATCCAACTGCTCTTCAAACTCACCAGGGAAAGCTTTGACACGTTATATCTTTCTTTATTGGCATATGGTCAAGAACATTTAATTTCGGTATGTTTGGTCTGGTCTATATTAGAGTTTTACTAAACTTCATTTTAATGGCATTATGGCAACATATATTAAATAATTGTATTAGTTATAAACTTTTAATAACTCTAGATTGGCTATGACGAGAAACTACATATCCATTTAAATATTTATGGAAGTAAGCGATATATTTTTACATCTTATCTATTTGTAAACAAAACTTAATGCCAATGTTTTTTCTTCTTTTTAAAAAGAAAACGTTATATTGAAACATGTCCTTTAAAATCGTATCACACATCTAAATAAAATAATTACTATTTAAAATATGTGAACAATACAACTTTTTTATTTTGTGTATTTAGTGATAAAATTAAAACACCAGAGCAAAATTCCTATTTTATAAAACCACAAATTTCAAACTCTTTTACATTTAAATATTATTTATAAAAACAAGATTATTTCTAACGAACTGATTTTGGCTTATTGGTGTGTAAAGTGTTAATTATAATGTCATTCTCTTGTCAATAAAAGTTAGTTGCTCCTTATTTGTTGGAAAAAATCTTCCTCTCTTAAATTGTTATAATATATTTAACTAATATTTAATATATAAAGTAGTTTCAAATAAGTGTCTTACGGTGGTCTAGGCATATTGAGAGGATTATGGATTGGGTGACGAAGCAAATATATGAAGGTATGTAACACCCTCTCAGTTCTTTACGTCGTATCAATAGGCCACTAAAGAAAATACTACAAGTATAAGAAGGAGTAATCTAACATAATAATAATAAAAATAAAGAGAAAATAGCATCAGCAAAAGTTAAATGTAAAGAGTAATTTAATTCGTTCAAAAACAACAAACAGTAATTTAAGTGGCCTTAATTTCTTAATTTATCTAGTAGAACGAAGAAAAACATAGTTGATTAAATTATTGCTAAAAAAGATTAATTCAATTAGACCAGGTTAGCTTTATATCAATAAAGCTATGAAAACAATAAATAACTAAATCTATTCAAGAAAAATAAAAAGCTAGAAGAGCCTTTCTAAACTGCTACAAAAGAGTCTGAACATCTACAGATATTAGGAAAACATATACTATTCCAATGTAAAGTTATATCTTTAAATTCCATACTTTTACTTTAAATATCACGAGAGTATTCAAACTTTACACAAAACGAAAGTACCTTCAAGTACTACAATATACATTTATACTACAAGCATTACGTTAACAAACACGAGAGTTTCACACCTCAAACCTAATGTAAACTCACGCGGGACTACTTGAATCGGCCTCGTTCAACTACTAAACAAAGTCTAACAATTGATATTAAGTTAAAGAACATTAGAAGTTTGCCAAATTTCAAATATATGCGAAGAATAGCCAAATTTGCGTTACACAAACTATTGAAATGTATATAATCGAATTTAAATGTACAACAACAAAAGCTATGATAATACGGATAGTCCAGATAATTAAGATACATAATTTTAATATATTTCAATTAACATTTCGTTAATTTAGAACAGCAAATATTGAGAATTCACTAACATCTTTAAGAAACAAGCCCTTAAGTGGCGAAACGAAACTGAAGTTACTCTTAGTCAGAAAAAAGCATTTAAATAATGCCCATATATAATAAACAAATATCAGCCTATCTCGACTATAACAAAATTAAATTAAATAGTTAAAGTTCCATAATTCAAACTTTTAAGAAGAACAAAAAATATTTACTGAGTATTATAACTTTCCTTCACAGAGTCCAGATTTTTGGTAGTCGTCTCCTGACGATATAAAATAATAACCACAGTCCATCCATCATGGCGTCGATTTCAAAAGTCTAATATAAATAAATATAACAGAGGTCCATCCTAGATGGTGCCAAATTCAAGAGTCGAATAATATATTCCCAAAATTCATAATTTATAGTGGTCTAACTATGTAGGTAATTGGGGGGAATAGTCCATTCTAAGCCGGTGACGTAACATTTTGGGAGGAATACGCTGTCTTTCTCACGTAGGCCATCGTTCTTGTTGGTCGCTGATTGGTCATCCTGCTTCGTATAGACGCTTCTCGGGTTTGTTGTCAAAAATCTTTTTGACTGATTGGCTGCTGACGTCAGAGAACAGGTGATGGTTGCTCCAACCCACCCACAGAGGGCAGCCATGTCCGCGTCCACTCTTCGCCAGGTGTGAGGAAAACCGCCCATCAGATGTATCTAAATCTAAGTCAGCCAGGTCGGGACATCAAGTGTTGTTACACCAAGGCAAGTTTGCCCTGCTCTTCGATTTAGCACGTTTTGAAGTCAGTCAGGTTACTAGGTTGTGCAAGCCAGTTTATCCAGAGAGTACGTATATGAACAGTTTACACTGTAGATAGTTGATAGTGAATTATATTGAATGATATTGTTTGTATATTGCTTGAAGTGACATGGAACTACAATAGTGAAGAATACTACTGTAGGCGATTTGAATAAATGTCAACGTTTCTTGGAGTGGGTAATATGAATCGGACGATAGTCTATGCAGCATCGGTTTGGGTGGGGCTTCGATTGTAAAATACAACTCTTTTATTGTTACAGGTAGAGTGTATAGATCAAGAAGAAGGGGTAAGCCATGTAAGACATTTGTCGTAGATGAATATGTGAAAAAGAGCAACTTTAAGAGTTTTAAGAATAAAAGAGCATGTATGACTCGGTGTATGGATGTTGTGTAAGTGAAGGAAGAAAGCTAGGGTAGGGCAGTGGGGAGACGTTATTGAGAATGTATTAAGTTCGAAGTTATTTTTTAGCTATATTCACAGTTTCTTGCCTACCCCGAAAGGGAATGGCGTGTTAAGGTATTTACTGTACGTATATATGTTGTTAGTTTCAAGTCTATCTTTGTGGTATGGTAAAATTAGACTCCATTAACACCTTTTATTATGTATAAAAAATGCTACGATTAAAGATGAAAATAAAAAATTATCATGGAACTATAATTATTCTGTATAGAAAACCCCCTAATCAAACTATAATAAAATTTTGACTTTTTACTGCCATCTGCTACAAATTTCACACTTAATTTGTATTGAAAAATTAGCAAATTCAAACATAATTATAAGTACGGTACTTAATAGATTCCAAATCTCCAAAAAAAGAGGCAATTTTTCTTTTATTCCAGTCGCTTCAGTGATTCCCTTCATTGTATGCCATGACTGGACATACAGTTCAATTTTAATAGGAAGTAATTGCTTAGAAAATACAAACATATAGTTTTTTGGCTCAGAATTATATTAATTTTACGCAGATTATTTTTAATTTTGTTGGGAATGCGTAAAATAACTTTGAAAGGTTAGTCCTTTTTTCACTCTGCCAAGACTTATAGGGGAGTGTTTGAATTTTTTTTAACTAACGGAAATGGTATCGAAATAATTACTATATGGTTACTTAACAGTATAAAATACATTATTATCATCGAGAGATTTTTCAAGCTATCTACCGTACAGCCTGATTCACAGGTGAGAAAATTGAATAATTTTAGTTAAAAACGATAAAATAATAAAGTTTTTACACAATTAAAACCACCAAAATCATTTTGAACAATAAAAATCTACATTCAAAGGAGTAATGTAAGATAAACTACAAGTTGAGATTATTTCAGTTTCTCTTCGAAAGAAACATATTAAGAATGTTGATCATGATGGAGGACACCAGACAATAAATTAGCCAAATATTATGTTATATCGTATTATTAATCTAGGGGGTGCCGTGCCACGGATGCTGTATTTAAAATAAATTATAAAATTAAATGTATAGGTTAAGGGTTCTAATTTTATTTATTACTAGTTTTTCCTTAAATCTTTACGGAAATTTGAATACCATCATCTTGTCGATTTTCAATGAGCTTACAACATTTACACTAGAAACTTGTTCATCCGAATTTGGTGGGGCTAAGTCAAATCCTGATAATCCATAACTTTAGGGAAATTTCAGTTTTTAGGATGTCAAAAATTTAACACATAAGTTTTATGGGAATAAGCCATTTATTTACAGCAAGATACAAAATTAGGAATAATATGTGATTTTTTTTAACAAAAATGCAGAATAAGGCCTACAACTTGTTAAATAAAAACTACCATTTAACAGTAAAGGTATCACAACTGTACTGTAGTGCGTTCATGAAGTTGCCTATATGAATATTAATTTCGAATATTTAAAACGTATATATTGCTTTTAGCAGGAATTAACCGTATTATTATTATTATTATTATTATTATTATTATTATTACTAAGCACCACGTCTTACTACCCGTTCGGGCTATATGCTTTAAGTACTAATTACTCAAATGGATTAGTAAGTGGGAAGGTTGAATTAAAGGAAGTGAACCCGCATTTGCGTAGAGGTAGAGTGGAAAAAATTTAGGAAAAACCACCCCCAGTTCACCCAACTGAGATTCGAACCTCGATCTCCCCGTCCTCAGCATTCGAGCTCAACACGACTAGCGCTTTAGCTATCCACGCCACTGAGGCGGGTAATTAACCGTATTCAAATGTTACAATGAGCCCCCGAAAATATATAGGAACGTGAAAGGAATAGATATTTGCACTAAGCTAAAGCAATAATATAGAGAATAAGCAGTACAGAAAGTGCCAGTCACCGAAGCGAGAGGATCGATACGCGTATAGTAGTAGTAATATATTACATCCACCCACATTTCTAATAATAGAGCAATAATGGGTGGGTATTCGTGACTCGTACTTGATTTTATACTTACAAAAGCCATATAGTTACGTAAATGATCGTGAATTCACTACAGTAAAGGTTTGTGTTCCTGCAGGTTTTTTTTCAATATGAATTTTTGTATTTGTTTAAGAAACAATAATACACTAATCTACTTTTTTTTTTATTTCTTTAAAAACAACATCACTCAAGTGAATAAAATTATCTATCCTCTTCAAAATCAAGTTCAGAATCCCGTATTTGTTACCAACAAGTCTTATATTCATATTTTGATTGTATATTTAAAGAAGCGTATAACCCGAACGTGTAGTAAGACGCGGTGCTAATATTATTATATTTAAAGGACGAAAGTAATATATATTCACTTAATCACTTAACCTGAACTTTTCTTTCTTCTTAAAGTACGATTTTGATTGACAGGTCTCCATTATATTTAAAGATTAGCTTAAATAATTATTTTACTACTAATCTGGCATTAAGTCATTTATTATATTTTTCACGATGGACATTACTGGTTTGGATAATGTTTTTCAACGCCTTATCTTCCTGATGTTAAATGAGAATAGATTTTAAATACATGGTAATTTACTATTGTTAATTATTATGGTAGACCATTGTCACAACATACTATTTAACTATTTACTTCGGTAGCTATGTAACCTAAATTTGACTCTCTCTCACTTGTTACCTTTCACATTCTCTTCTTAGTCATTTATACAAAAGAAAAACTGATTAAAATTTTAAATTATTAATTTAAACATGATATATTATCACGATAGATATAATAAAAAAACACTCGGTTCCTCAAGCTAACCTCAAGCCAAGAAAATATATAATTTAAAATTATTTCAAATTAATATTGTTTATGTTTAAATTTATTATGTCACTACACTGACCAGAATTAATTTTTAATTATTAATGACATATAAATAATGAAATAAAGTAAATTTGATATATCTTTTTGTTTTAAATAACAACGGAATATTGAGTAATTTCTTATTCAATGGATATTGAGATATTGCTTCATTAAGCTATGTAATCATATTAATAAAATACGTAAATAAATTTCAATTTTAATTGTTTGGATTATTTAGGAAATACAGTATTTCCGCAGAGGTTTACTAACATGTTATCCAAACGCACGCAATAATTTAAATTTTTGGTGATTTATTTCCAAATGTGTCAACACTAAGCTTTAAAATATTTTTAGCCGAACACTCTTAAAGCATAATATCTATGTAACATACTTTATATTCCCTTTATTCAGTGATGTATCTTCCAAATTATTCAGAAATTAAATATTTATACAAAATAACCTTATCCAATTTTAATATGAATTATTACTTTATACAAATAACAAATATTAATATAGTTATTGTAATTATTAACTAACCTAAAACATAAAAGTCTATTACAAAATTATATTTAATATTGAAAAAAGGCTTTGATTCTCATTATTAAGGCTGGGTTTATATTCATAAATGACGCATGGATAGTAGTAAATAGTGTACTGTTCTTAAGAACGCTAATTAAACTGTATCTTTTGAAACTTAAAACTAAACTAATTTGAGTGGTGCCTCTACTATTAAATCAAATTAAATTTTTATTCAGTTATGATTTTATTATTGTCATTAATATGATGGTAGACCTACTTCTCAATAACAGAGTCAAAATGTAAAATTTCCCCCTTTTCTCAATTATGTTATGCAAGCGTAGTAAGTCACACTAATACTAAACAAAATCGTTAATAACATTAAAGCATGGCTACCACAAAGCATTTTAAAAATGAACACAGAAACTAATTTACGTCTGCTGTGTTTACTGGGGTTCGATTGGCTAGAGCCTTTCCTCCCATTATTATTAGCTGATACAAGAGCTGGTTATGCTCAAGTGCATATATATCACATACAAAGTTAAATCAACATTATTCTTTGTGCACTATTCACTTTGTATCGATTATGAATGCCATAATTGAAAATAATGTATTTTAACTTCATTCGCGCTATGTGCTATACACTTTTCTCCATTAGTCATGCGTTATGCATAAATATAAACCGAGCCCAAGTTAAATCTAAAGATTTTAAGCTACTCATGAACTAGGTCATTTGCAAGACCTACGGAACTGTGTATACATGAACGTAAGATAGGTTGCCTACTCAATCTATCTCACGGCGCGATGCTCGTATTTATCGGCTAGACCAGTATTTCCCACCTTTTGCAGGGTTTGACCCCAATTTTTATATTTGAAGCCATCGAGACCCTTAAATAACCTACAAGCGTTCATGTCCTAATACTGTATTTAAATTAATATTTCCACGGAATCTTACTACCCGTCCAGGATATATAAATTTAATTACACTTGTGTCCACGGTTAGAATTTGAATCCTTACCTTATCACTGATAAACAAAACGAGCGTGATATTAAGCCCACGTGCTTGATTTAATTATTATAACTCGCCAATATAATGATTATATTAATGTGACTTTGATGTCTCAAAATAGAATCAATGATCTCAGTGATTATTTTGGAAGCTATGCTAGCAGCTATAATCGCCTGAACATGAGACTACTACAGCAAACTAAGTCAGAAAGCAACTGTCAGAGTTGAGTTATTAAAAGTTACCTAAACAGTAACTTCACAATTTTCATCATTTTAACCGCTTACATTTATATTAAAATTGTGTACCTCCCAGAAATCACTGTAATCACCTTAAAAAATAAACACAAAGCTATAAACTCAACAAGAATTGTGACCTCGTCCGGAATATATTGTAACCCCTGGGTTGGGAGCCACTGGGCTAAGAAATTGCTTCGCATCTGGGTGAGCGCTGGTTACATTATCTTGTAATCTCTGGATCCTACTCATTGGTAGTTTACTCAAATCCCTGGGAGTTTTAAGAAATTGATTGCTTTTTTTTTCAATGTTGATCCTTAAATTGTAGCTCGAGCGTTTTATAACACCCTACATATTTTAAATCCTTTGAATATAGCTTATTATTATTATTATTATTATTATTATTATTATTATTATTATTATTATTATTATTACTAACCCAAAGAAGTTACATTTGGATTTATAGTAACACAATACTTCATTTATTAGAGATGGTCACGACTAAGGTTGTCAATAAAATAAAGACAAATCTATTATTAATAAAAATAAAATTATAACTTCATCCATTAAGAATTTTTGCCCATTGTGTCTTGAACATAACCTAAGTTTGCTGATAATAAAAGTCAACGAATGCCAAATGAAGGAATATTGGACCGTCATAAGATGGATTATCAAACAAGTACAACTCCTACCAAGTTATTTGTTTTTTATTATTTTCTCAAGATGTGTGTTGTGTAAACTTTTTCTCTAAGTTTTAATGGATTAACAAATTGGTGTTTAGTCAGATTATATTAAATGTTGAAGTCTCTTAAGTTTTAATAAGAGATTAATTAATTAGTAAAATATTATTTATTTATAATGAAAGGGAAAATGCATTAGTTAATCCAATTTATTGAAACTGTACCTTAAATATATTTGCTTGATGCAATGGTCTTTTCACTAATTTGTAGCCATAGGAAAGATAGAGCGCAATAATTATGTCACTTTGGACTTTTAGGCCACCATAAGGAACGCAGATTTGTAGAATTACGTCACTTTAGATTTTAAGCCTTCATAGAGTGTGTAAAGTGTGAAGTTACGTCACTTTGTAATTTTAGGTCGTAAGAGCAGCATACTGCAACTAGTGCTGTGAGGATGAAAGTTAAAGATAATTAGAGAGAGAGGGAGCTAAACATAATTAAATAAATAAAAATTCAGCAAGATTTTGCTCTTGCGTAGACCAAGTAAAAGAGTTGCAATTGAGAAGTGATAGTATTGATTGAGGACGGCACTAGGAGGGTGTGGTCCTTCTATAGTGCACGGACGAGCGATAACAGCGCGAATATTTAGATATGAACTTGTAAAATAAGAACGATACGATTTAAGCTTGAGCAGATAATGGTACAGAATGAGTCACTTATGTTTGTACAATCAGTACGTCAGTACAATCACTTTTATTTTTTAACTAGTCTTATGTTTTAACCACGCAAATGGTTTTAAGTATGAGTAATGCTATATTTATTGGAAGTGTACCCGCATTTATGTGAAAAGAGAGTGAAGAACCGTTTTGGAAAAACAACCCTCAGTACACCTGACTGAGATTTGAACCTCGACCTCTCCGTCATCGTCAGTCTGATATACTGCTATAACAGCATCTTAGGTTGAATATATTCATATTGTGATATTTATGGGTATAAATAGGTAATTATATAGATTTACTCCTTAAAACGTTAATCATATACTTTGAACAGAGATGTATTACAAATTGTTATAATTGAGGGGAGAGGATTAAATGTTGTTGAATATTTGAGCTATAACCATGCCTACAACTCTTCACCCCCATTACTATGGTCATGTATAATCCTCACAGAAACAGGATGTGAAGAGATGCATTACTGCACTTAGCTAGCCCAAAAAAGAGTACAATTTATATGATAAAGCTATCTTATATTATTTACACATGCAAGCAAATATAAAACTACCATTATTTAAAAATACTGTTAATAAACACGTATATCTTCCTTTTTTCTCTATTTTAGTACAGCATCTTACTACCCATTCTGGTTATACGTTAATATATTGTTAAATGAGTCATTATTCATATAGTGCTTTGTAAAATAAAATATTAAAATTGTTTCATTGCTCTCCACAGTTGAATAACTTGTATTGGAGTCCAAGACGTTCGGGTATACGTAGATATCCCACCTGTGAAAAGAAACCTCGACAGCTTTTGATTAAATAAAGCATAATCCTATATATTATTTCTGTTGTCAATATTCCTTTTTCTCAGCTGATACAAAGCCTACAGCGATGAATAAGGTATCAGTGGATAGGCATTTTTACTGACTTCTGACATAGCATATTCAGTTTACCATATTATGAAAATTGAAAAATGACACCTGATCACGGGAATCGAACCCGGGACCTTTGTCTTAGTACGCCAATGCTCTAACCACTGAGCTATCCAGGAATCGTCCCGTGACCAGGATCATTCTTCACTCATATTTTTAAGGTAGAGTCTATTATAGATGTGCAATAAATCATCGGCTACAAATGTGTGATTTATTAAGATCACAAGCTATCAGATAACACAGCCACCTTTGACTCGGTAGTTGGCTTATTGCTGATACTTGTACAATTATTAATCATCTCTCTGACTTAAAAATATGAGTGAAAATGACCCTTGACATTGGACAATTCCTGGATAGCTGAGTGGTAAGAGCATTGGCATACTAAGCCAAAAGTCCCGGGTTCGATCCCCTTGCCCAGGTGTCATTTTTCAATTTTAAGAATATGATATCTAGATGCGAGTAAATCCTCCCTAAAACAAATTTAATAGCTTTGGCTATTTGATTTATACTCAGTTTACGTTAAAATACGTTTTTTGTCTAAAATTTAAGATTAAAGAAAAATCTAAAAATATTTTTCTATCATTTAACGAAAATAAACTCTCTTTACTAGTTTGTGTACTCACTTCGCTGTATATTTAATTTCAACAACCCAACAAGAGATTAAATCTTTTTTTTTGGGGGGG
>CABFVZ010000500.1:0-21038 GCA_902151445.1 Timema monikensis | reverse complement strand
TGGTTAAACTCTATAATTTAGGCTAAGAATGGAAATACTAGGCTCAATAAGATTAACCTAACTCAGATCAAAACAGCCAATGATCATTTGATTTCGACGTCTGTGTCTGAAATTTTCGATCTGTCGTCTTTTATATAATACGTGAGAGATAAATAAATTTTCGAGTATTTTCTTTTTCTTTTAACACTTGATAAGACACGCGAATTTTTAATAAATGTCAGGCTATGTTATATTTCGTGTGATGAATTGTTACTAAAATATCTAAATATCATAAATATGTACAAAACCTTTATAAATTTATGGAGCAAATAATGAATTCCGATAGGTCGTTTCGCTCTTAGATTGTAGTAGATGCGCTTATAGATACTTACGTCTCTTTCTATCCCATTGGTATTCCCGTTAACGCTATTCTTTTTCTAATCAGCGTAGTTGCAATTACGTAGCTTAAAAATAAACACAATTATTTATACGAAATAAGCATCCAATATTTATTATACAACATTCACTGATGCATCTAGTGAACGCAATATATACTGAAAAAACTGATTCTTAAACCACTTTTTTTCAACCAAATTATGAAAATTAACATTGTCTTTCAGCTTCAGAAGTCTATATATTAATATCACGCCATAAGTATATTTCCACTAGTGTGGGAAATACAGTAATCTTATGGTGGCTCTAATAATTGAGGTGAACATCGCTTGCAAATACTGTCACCGTTAATAATGAGGTTGGGGCTCGAATCTTTAACGAAACACCTAGCATAAATTCAACACTACCCCAGTTGGTAGTGGGTGTGCCAACCAAGCTAGGCGCCCTGAGTTCCATTTTCGATATGGTCATAGATGTATTATTGATAAAATGTCGAATGGAGATTGAATATTATTCTAAATCGTGCGCTGATAAGAGTATGACTGAAAAATGAACTGTATGGGAAAAAAGATTTTGTATTAAAATAACACGTTAAACATGCCAACCAATATTGTGTATTATATCTTAAGATAAAAAAAGGGAGCAACTATTTTTACTTGAGTATTTCTGGAAGAATCGAGTACAGCCGATTACGATACACAAAATGTGTAGTCGACTACTTTTACTCGATTCTTTCCATCACTAGAGCTCACTGAGCATAGGACATGAGCAAAGCAGTGCTGCCAATTCACATTAATAAAATTCTTGCCAGAATTCATAAACAGTGTCTCGTTTCTCACTAGATTTGAATAAATTAAAGCTAGATTTTCAATAAACATTTTTTAACATAGTGTTAAATTCTGTTGCCAAATAAAATAATTGATTTATCTCTTTAAAATTATAGGAGTCGATACATACTTTAAAATGTATTGAACTGAGAAAATGAATTTTACAAGTTAAATAAGGTTGCAAATGAATTTTCTAGTATGCAGTGCAATCTTTAAAGAGAATGAATACTTCATGTTTAAGAAAATATTTTTAGACAAGGCTGCACTCTAGTATACAATTAGTAAGTTAAGAAGATTCCATCCTGCTGCCCTCTACCAGAAGTGTGACAAAAGTTTTACGTTAAACGTCACTTCTGTTAAACCTCAAGTCGTCCTTTTGTGGATTCAATTCAGGATTTTCACTAAAGCAGTTTATTACAAAACTATCGGAATGGATACCATTCCGAGTGGATACAATTCTAGTTTTTGTGGATATAATTCCAGTGGATACAATTCCGAATTTTCACAAAAGCAGTTTTTTACAAAACTATCGGAATGGATACCATTCCGAGTGGATAAAATTCCAGTTTTTGTGGATATAATTACAGTGGATACTATTCCGAATTTTCACAAAAGTAGTTTATTACAAAACTATCGGAATGGATACCATTCCGAGTGAATACAATTCCAGTTTTTGTGGATATCATTCCAGTGGATACAATTCCGAATTTTCATAAAAGCCGTTTTTTACAAAACTATCGGAATGGATGCCATTCCGAATGGATACCATTCCGAATGGATACCATTCCGAATGGATACGATTCTGCTCCCCCTTTTCGACTACCGGCTGGCTAGGCCTGTCTTAGCTTAATGTACATTATTTCTAACTTTAGACTAGAAGTGTCACTACATATAGTACCCGGCCGTTAATTTATTAATGTGAAAGGGGTAAAACCCACACTTTTCAAATTATAAATTTTTCTACCATTTCGGGAATCCAAAACCGGGACCCTTAGCGCAGTTGACAGACACACGATTGACTGGGCTAAGTTGTCACCATAATACTTCCTATTCCCTTGACAATAAGTCTTCACAACATTTTTCCTCTGACTAATGAACACTAACACAAACAAAACATTAAGATGATGGCACCAAGCTAACTCGTATTGTCTTATTTTGTTTAAATCGTAAATAAGGCATTTTCTTTTGTCAACTTTCGGAGGGGTGAGCCTTAAGGCAAAATACACTAAGATACTAACCGATCACACAACATTCGCCAGATGAAAAGTAAAGAGGAAGATAAATATAATGTTATAGACACTTCTCTCAACCCCTATACACCTTGAAAAACGATAACTAGAAAGTGAGAGGAGAATGAGATGGACTCATAAAACAGAGAGGGTGGGAAATAGTAGACAAACAAGAGAACAATCCCATACCATCTCTATCCTGATGAAGAATGTGAGGGGATAATGTTAAACGTTACACACTCGGAACCGGGAGGGGGATGGATACAAAATAGAATGCTAGCGACGCAATATTCGCTCATCTCTAATACTATGGCTCAGTTGTTTTTGAAATGGAATAGTTATTTTCATATTTACTTACTTACTTACTCTATGGTATTAGTAACTTACTAGTTCAAAGCCGCACTTATAAAAGTACGCCACTTATCCCTATCTTGAAATAGTTCTATCCAGTCCATCTCATTACAACCTATCCCTATCTTGAGCTAGTTCTATCCAGTTCACCTCATTATAATCTATCCTATTCTTGAGCTAGTTCTATCCAGGACACCTCATTATACCCTATCCCTATCTTGAGCTTGTTCTATCCAGTTCACCTCATTACATCCTATCCTTATCTTGGACTAGCTCTATCCAGGCCACCTCATTACACTATATCCCTATGCTGAGATAGTTCGATCCAGTCCACCTCTTTACACCCGATTCCTATCTTAGGCTAGTTCTCTCCAGTTCACCTTACCACACCCTATCTCTTTCAGGTCCATTATAGTGTTACCATCCTACTTGAGTCTAGGTCTTTCCAATGGTCTCTTCCCATCGGGTTTGATAGTCAGTACCCTGAGCAAGGTTATAATTCTCCCATTTGCGCTGCATGTCCTGCCCACAAGAATCTGAGAGATTTGATTATCCTAACAATATCTTGTGATGGATACAGGGTATGTAACTGATCATTACGTAGCATCCTCTGCTCCTCTGTATCTTTACATAATTATTTTTATACGTATGATTATTTTTTCACAACTTAATCGAGTACTAATTTAAGTAAACTTACTGCGTGGTACCGAAGGTAGTATTCAGCCCTTTTATTATATTCTCATCGTGGCTAGAAACATAATTCATTGTTATATTTTGTTTTGATATAAAGTAAATTAATCATATATAGGTGATTTATTTATACAACTTATCATCAAGTTTATCAATTTACTAAACACATTGATTACATTTTACTGTTACAGAGTTGGAGCCAGATCTAGAGGTGGAACATTTGGCTGACTTACGTTATCCTGATGCAGATCCGCCATGTCATTTCTGTTGCCAACAAACTAGTACATCCATTCACGACGAAAATCGCTTGAAGATTGTGAGTGGAGGTAAGTTAACAGATACGCTTGAAGGATAAGAATAACCCTTTTATTATTATTATTATTATTATTATTAAAATTATTAGGAGTTCTGTCTCACGACAAATCAATTCCTTTTGTCTGTGAACTTAGACAACCAATGCACCCTGCATTCCGCCTTCAGCTCCCAGAATTTTCTTCTTTACTTAAAGTCATCTAATATTTGAATCCTCCTTCTTCCTAAGTTCCTCTTTCGCTCAAGCTCTCCTTTTATTAAGTCGTGAACAAGACAGTTCCTCCTGAGGAGGTGTCTGATCCAGTTTGCTTTGTATCAAAGCATCACATCTAAAATGGTTCTCTTCTCATTTGTCACCCTAACTGTCCACCTGATTTTCTCAAGTCTTCTCCAGCTCCACATTTCAAAGCTCTCCAAGTATTTCTTTTCCGATTTAGACAATAAAACAATTTAAACATATCTAATGTTTTACATTTCATACTAATGGAAACCGTCCTTTTTCAAATCCTAAATTTTCCAATAAATGTATTCACCTACGATATTACAATTCAAGTTATTTTAATATTGAATATGAATGCTGAACCATGTGAACATTAAGAGAAAGCAAATGTTTGTTTCAAACTCAACAACTTAAATAAATATCATAACTCGAACGGGTAGTAAGGCGCGGTGCTAATAATAATAATAATAATAATAATAATAATAATAATAATAATAATGAATGTTTAAAATGTAACACAATCATGGTGGACCTTTAAAAATGCTTCCACTCTTTTGAAAAGATAAATATGTGATCCCGCAAGTGCCTATTCTTGTGGCTATTTTATGTTGGACTGAGTGAGACAAACCGGAACTGGAACCAGAATCGATAAACAGTTTAAGGAACCAGAACCAAACCAGGAACCCAAAAAGTAAATTTACTATATACCAAAACCGTAATCAATATATATTTTTTATGTTAATAAAGGTTCTGATCGGTTCTAACATTTTATGAGAAATTATTTATGATTGGAATTTTTTGCCCTTCTTTCTGAAACTTTATTTTATTTTGAAAATTTAATCTTCCCTTTTCTTAGGAATATTTATTTTCCAAGGGGATTATAGAAGTATATATGAGCACTTAGCAGTAAGCACTAATTAGTTCAGATTATTGAGAAATGATTATTATTGTTTCATCATGTAGGGTTTTCTCATTTTACTCTTTAGGCTAAGAGCTTAGAAATATGTATTTAGTTCTGAGTGACAGAAAACATGTCTAAGAGGGGGAGTACTGAGAAATAAGAACCTGCCCAACTGTACAGGCATTCTAAGCTAAAAACGAATAAATGCATTTAAAAGTGTTATTTATAAAAGTTTTACAATGTAGGTGGTTGTTGGACGACTAGTTTGCATTAAGGGATAGAGGGGGAGGGGTAATAAATGTTTAATCGTTTCACTATGCCTTCAAATATCAATCAAGAAGTAGTCCAATGTTTGTGTTCATTGTGTGTAGTTCAGAAGTGTTTTTAACCATTTATAATAACTTGTTCATTTGAATTGTTTGATGGATGAGGCGAAATAAATATTATCAATCACAAAATTTCTTTAAATGACAGAGAGAGAGTGACACATCAAGGTTATTATTAGGATGGTCCTTAAGGTAAATTACATAAAGTTTATATATTGTAACCTTGCAAACTCATTTCCTATTATGGTGTGTCTTCACAATAAGGACTCCCAGAATGTACTAACATTTTAAACCAAAAAATGTTCTACAGAAATCTAGAATATTGCCGTGACATTGTTTTAGTAGCCTATTAATGAAGCATGTAGCAGCATTAATGAAGCATTGTGGCATGTAAAAGAACCTTATCGGTATGTGAAAATACTTTTCCTGGCAAAATTGGTAGAACCTTTTGATCTCGCTCATAAAAATTATCATGTTCTCATATAATCAGTAAGATCAGAAAGTAAACGTAAAATACTGTACCTAATTAATTTTTTTTAAAAATCTATGTATATGATCCGCGTGTCATGCTTTGAGTGTCCGGAAGTACGTGCTACACTAGCTAGACAAAATAAGATGTTACAAATTGTGTATTTTAAAATGAGTGGATTTCTTCAGACTAGTGTAGTAGCGCCTTTCTGCCTATTCCCTGTGACAGCCAACTTCTTGAAAGAGGAGTAAGTTTACAGTTATTATAGTACAAGGTTTTTTGAAAGTTGCCAAGCTACAACGCTGCACAGAAGCTTTTCCCTCACACTCATACCACCCCATCACCCCTCCTCTCCCATCCATCCCATCATTTCAAAGAGCCAATGAGTGAAGTTTAAAACATACAAACATATCAGTAGATTTGTTAATTTTATTTGAATTAATAAGTAGATCAGTAGAGGAGTTAAAAATCAGTACATCTATTGAAAAATCAGTAGGGTTGGCAACACTGGCTGGAACAAGAACCAGAATCGATAAATATTTAGGTTGGACTTCCTGTATCAGCGGTAAGTGATGTGCCATATCGTCCGTTTCAAGCTAAGCCATACCGATAGAATCTGGGTCGTACAAAGCTAAGTTACTGCACACGATAGAGGGAAGACATTGTTGGTCCCAGTACTTTTGCTACTGCGTGGATAAATACAACTTGGAACCATCTTGTGATTACTAACTCTCTGACGCTGTCTTTTATAACTTGAGGGATCAATGTGTTTTTTGTTTATTTTAGCACTGCCATTTATTATCTATTCGTGTTATACGCTTATGCACTGATTACGCTGATGGTTTTAGGGATTAGGAAGGTTATATTAAAGGAAGTGTACCCGCATTTGCATTAAAACCGAGTATAAAACCTTTTTGAAAAAAAACCTCAGTATCCCTGACCTATATTAGAACATCGATATCCTCGTAATCGACAGTTTAGTCAAACACGAGAGTAGCGCGTTAGACCACGCGGCCACCTGAGTGGGTGGATCCATGCTGTTACCGACACACCAAAATATTACAAGAGGTGTTTTTACGAACTTTTACTAAGTCAATGAATACAAAAAATATTTGTAATATTCATTTTAGTATTTTAAAATGTATTTTACACAAGCGATATAAAAAGAATTTGGATCATTTCATAAAATTTACTACTTGGCCTTTGGTATGAAATAACGGCCAAGTAAGATGATTTTAATGAGAATTAACGATATAAAAACCTTACATATCTTAATTAAGAAGGAGACGTCATCGCTCCTTGCATGTTATTGCCTGAAATTGCTAGAAAAAAAACTACCAACTGCACTATTACAATTTGTACTTAATATTCTTATAACCAATCAAAGTTCCCCTTTAAAAAAGATATTCCCCTCAACCAAAGATCATTGGTAAAGAAAGAAATAAAATTTGTGTTTGATCTGGCTTTTATGACAGTCACATTGTGACCAAAAGAAATATTTTAAATTTAAGAATGAGAAATTTAGCCTTAGTAGTCATTTCATTGTTCATTTCATTTATTCTAGGTATTTAACGTGCACTTTTTCAACCGACTTATTATATAATAAGCGCACGAGATATTCTATGAACGAGAGTGAAAGGGCATACCAATTTTTTCGGGAAAGGTATTTTCCCATACCCTCCAAGGTTATTTTACATGCCACAATCGACCGACGCTTTACTTCTCCTCCGAAGGAAGTTGTGCTACGGATTTAGTTACAATATTGATAGGCTATTAACACCTCAGATTAGACAATAAATGCCCTTGGTCTGGACAGTATACCAACCTACTAAGTTCAAGTCAGGGGTTCTGAGTCATTAAACCAAGTCCACACTGAGATACTGGGTTATAATGAACCTGTACACTCCAATTACCCAAAAAGTTAACAATATATTCTTGCTTGATATCCATTAAGAAGTAATTTATAATATTGCATTATTGTGCAATTTGTAAAGGTAAGACTGCTATGTTTCAGAGTTAACCGTGTGTTCATTTTGCCCAAATTTCGTCAAATATTCACAATATTATTATTATTATCATTAGAAACCTAGCCCTATATCTTCATTACTGACCAAGCAAAGCTAGGTTAATTTATTACTTGACCATTTAGGATTTAGTCTGGTTGTTTGTCCGAATCTTCCTTACGCGATAACTGTAAAATCTTTGGACCAATTTTGACTAAATTTGGCAAGAATTTAGTTTAAGCCTAGGCTAAAATATTTATGCACATAATTTTTCAAACTGGTTATCCGTTCCAATATGGTGTCTGCTCGAATGGTATATTGTTTAGTATCTCATATCAAGGACCTAGAGCGTTTTTTTAAGGTTGGAATACTGAGAAATTGACGTCTCAAGCCATGTGTACTACAGCTATTCTTTGTGAATATAGTATTTATGTGCTTTCTGTCTAACTTTATCTTCAAGTAAAAAGGTCAACTTCAAATCCAAAGAGAAATTATTGGAATACAGAGAGAAATGTTAATAAGTTACTTTTTCTTTAAGCGCCGCGTCTTACTTACTACCTGTTCAGGTTATACACATATGTACTAATTACGCTAATGGGCTAGAGATGAGGAAGGTTGAATTTAAATTAAGTGTACCCACATTTACCATGGAGTTAAAGTGGAAAACTATTTTAGAAAATGCATCCTTAGTATACCCGAGTGGAATTAGAATCCCGATCTCCCTGTCATCGGCAGTCTAGTCCAACACGAGAGTGACGCATTAGATCATGCTGCGACCAAAGCCGATAATGTTAATACTGTATTAAATATAAGAACATGACATAATTCTTAATATGATGTACTTAACATTTTTTTAATGGAGAGATCAGGGTTTACTATTCACAGAACTATTAATATTATAATCAAAACGTCTCAAATTATGCTTTCATATGACACCAAAACTAAGAAACCGTGAAGTTGTATTTTTTTTTTCAATTGATAAGATCTGTACGAAAGTAATGTTCCCATCATTCATCATCCACTGACTATGATTTCCCGAGTAGAGTGATCAAATACTACCTCAGTGGGTCATATCTCTTGCCTCCCCCAAAATCTTCTCATCCCAACGTGTTCCATCATCTTCCTATCCCACCCACCCCTCAATATATTCAACCAAGAAGCATTGAATATTCGCTTACCACCACAACTAGTTTCCAGGTATGCTTTGGCTTCTTTCCCTATGTAATTTGTTTCCTGGTCCTGCGCACCTGATTACATACTCCCTTGGTCCAGGTGCGATTGGTTTCTACACCGATTCATTCTCTCTCTCTTGATATTCGAACCTAAAGCGGTCAGATTGTCATAATGGTGAATTCTACCTCAATACTTAACTCTCACTACTTTTTTAAAAATATCTTCAGTGTATGTGCTTAAGTGTATTTGGACATGTGTGTTAATCCCTTCCTCTTAGAAAGCTTGCATGGCTTGGTTTATGAGAATGAAATGCACTTCTAGAGGGTGTCTCGCTCGCTCTTGATCCCTGAGTGCTTCTCAAACATCAATTGCGTCTATTAGTTTGAAGTTTATAAGGGAAACTCAGGGGCCAACGTCATGTACAACGAGTGTCACTTGTAATATAACTGGTTTCATGAAGAAAAAACTTTATCTGAGATACCTTCTGGTTAACTATTGTCAAATATCCTCGCTCTCAGTTATGTTGGAGGGTGGTGTGTTGGGGTAAGAAGGAGTTACTGACAAGATTGACGAGCCACCATTACAACATTTGTCTTATGTCCAAGGGGAGATTGGCCACACGATAACAAGAGAATGGCAATGCTGTTTCCCAATAATAACCATGCAGACCCCTCAGAGATGATATTTTGTGTATTATGGGGCTACTTATGGAGTGCTTTAAACTAAGGTGGGCTTTAATAAAAAGGATAACACATGAACCTTGAAACATCAATTCAAATAATGTAAAATATTATTTTAACTAAACAACAGTATCATATCTTAAGAAACCGAATGTGAGAAAAAAGTGAGGACCTGTGTTTACTAAGAATTTTACTAATTTTAATTACTACAAAATCATACATTTCTGAACCCTTGTTTTTAACACCCTGTGTAATTTATTTTGAGAGGTGTGATAGCCTTTAGCAGTATTGGCCTTGCACGGTCATAATGATAGTTGTTACTTAAAATATCTGAAGAGTGAAGATCAAAACAATGATTTAAAAGAAAACTTGGTTTTAATAAATTAAGGCATATCATTTAACTTTCCAGGTCTGGTTCGAAGTCGAGATGGTAGCAGAGATGAATCAGGCACACATTATATGAACCTTCCGTCACCAAATGTTCAAAATGAGGTAAGAGCTTAATTGACACATGTTTGTCCGTGTCTTATTTGAAATATAGAACAGACATTTACAATTCTTTTAATTCAAATATTTGATTCTAATTTATTGCCACTAAAGTTGGTTAAAATGTTGGATATTGTTGATGATATCATTAAGTTTCAATATCTTTTAAAAGTGGTAAGTTTTAAGTCTATATGCCATAACCCTTAATATTTAATATGGGGGCGTTCAAGTAATAGCATTTTTAGCCATTTTGGTCACCTTCTCCCTTTTATAACCTTTATAATCAAAACTAAGCGAACGCCCAACCCCCCTCCCACCTATCTTGCTTACGTTTTATTTGTCGACATAATTTAATAATTAACATTACGTATCATATCATATACTATTATCTATGCGCTAGATATAATAATATAAATCAACATCAACTATTTATGCATTTTCTATGTTAATAAATATCAAATGATGTATGTATACACATAGAGTGATGGATTAAGGACTTTGGGGGTCCTGGGGCTATTGAAGAATTTGGGGACCTTTTTACTTATGACACGTAAGATGCCCTAGGCTTTATAGAACGCGCAGTTAAAGTGTAAATAAAAACAAGCATTGGAATATCATATTAGAAGATAAATGAAATTTTAAATCTTAGCAAAACACAGACCTTAAATCAATATTATAATTACAATCAAACAAAAATGTACCGTACAAAATTAAACACATGTTACAAGTAGAAATGTAAATTTAAAATTTAATTTTCCTTGCCTTAATATTTGCGATTGTCGTTATCGTCAAATGACAAATGTCTTGTAATATCATGTTCAAATGACTTAAAAGCAAGACCGTTAAGTCTTGTTTCAAGCATTGTTGACCGTAATTTATATTTAATTAAAGTAAGGTTTGAAAAATAGCGCTCTGCTTCACAATTGGTTATTGGAACTACCAAATACAATTTAAAAGTGGTAATTACATTTGGAAAAAAATCAATCAAATTATTATCATTCACATATTTAGCAATCTGTTGGCAACAAACTACGTCAACACTCTTAATAACGTCAGAGAACTGTGGCATTTCTACTTTTAAAGATTCATCAAGATCTTCACTGTAAAAACATAACAGTTATCAAGCGAAATTTCCTCCAAAGTATTTTAAGTTTTGCAATCAACTAAAAATTGAAATTGTGATGGATAATTTTTGTAAGACTGTAGGCAATTATAAAGTCAGATGTATACCTTGTCAAATATTACAAAAATGTTTCTACTTAAAATTTTTTCCGTCCTTTGATAACAGTCTCATTGTTGGCATTGTCATCGCCTGCATATTTTTTCTTCGATTATCTTTCAGATGAGTCAACAAAATTTCTGGGAAAGTTCTCGCTAAATAATTTAGTTTTCTCTTGGTATTTTTCAAAACTAGCTCTTTCATTGACTATGAATTTAACTAATGACTCAATAACGCCCCAGCCTGATAATAGCCCGTCTACAACCAACATACCCGCTTGTCGGACTCGCAACTACGCAATCGCAAACGCACTCGTAAATACGCTTCTCTTAAATGCAAAATAGAATGTCTACAATAAAAAAGTCGTAAGAAAAAATTCCACCCAATAAGAATTAATACGAGTTAGCCACTTACTAAAATAATAAATATACCAGACTGTGCCAATTTAAAAAATCATAGATTCACTGCGTTAAATTATGATGAAATAAATAAACAGATTTGTTCTTGCAAATTTGCAGATAAAATTATTATTATTATTATTATTATTATTATTATTATTATTATTAGTAGTAGTAGTAGTAGTAGTAGTAGTATTAATAGTAGCAGCAATATCAGTAGTAGTAGTAGTAGTAGTAGTAGTAGGAGTAGTAGTAGTGGTAGTAGTAGTAGTAGTAGTAGTAGTAGTAGTAGTAGTAGTAGTAGTAGTAGTAGTAGTAGTAGTGGTAGTAAAACATGAGCTCTAGTAAGTGTACATGTCGAAGTGACGATCCATAAGTTCGTAAACACACCTAATATTATCAAATCTTTATGTGTATAGGTCCTAATATTTTACTTGCCTCCTATGTTGGATGAACGGGAGAAGGAACAACATTTGTTTATATAGCTCCGAATCCCGTGAAACTTGTGCACTTCCAGATCCCGATGGCACATGGGTAGTTTTCTTCCTGTGTTCTCTACAGAACATGTCTCTTAAAGACTTCTATCTTTTTTCACAGTCTGCACCTAAATCATTAGAGAGGATTATCATTTTATAGTGGTTAGCATACATTTGATTGAGTAGATTTGCTTCCTATAACGCTATAGCTTAAGATTCGCTTTTCTGGGTCTTAGGTTAAGCTATGCAGTCTAGGAAAAAGTAAATTTTGTTCAGTATTGAAGTAAATTTCGCAGGTTAAAACTGGCTACCAGTTTTACAATTTTACAATTTTCCTACGTGATGATAGTAGTTTCAGACAATAATGACTGTATCTTTATCAAATATGTATATAAAATTAAATATATTTTCAAGATTTTGTTGAAATACTTACGTGATATTTCTCTTTTTGTGACTTCACTCAAAGTCTCTGCAATTTTTGCCCATTGCTCTTTTTACTGTGCTTCGTCCTTATATAAATTTTCTTTTTTGTCATAGAACGAGCGATATTGCTTTACACATTCTATTAAATATCGTCAAATATATACAACCAAATACTATTACTAGGTACTGTACATAATTAAAGTAATTTTATAGTTTTCAAAAATACATAAGTATAGATAAATAAACATTATAAACTATTAAATTAATGTTATTAATTTTAAAATGTAACATATACTGTAACACTACGGATTAATTCCCTGATATAATATTGATGTGATGATATTTAGGTTGTCTATAGCTCCGTGGTCGAGCGCCTATCATCACTGTACGGAATAGATATCGTTTAACCAGCTGTTAATTGCTCCGTGGTCGAGCACTAATTAAATCGGTATAATTAATAAATGTAAGAAAGAGAACTGTTGATGGCTGTTTGTTACCACACGGTTTATTTAAATAACATCTATTAATTACTTATACATACTCCAATTAAATGCTTTATATTAATGCACACTTGTGATATTAATGTAAATTATTGTATTCTGTGTTAGACTGTGACTGCGAGAGCCAGTGCTAGTGCCAGTGAGTCCCTAACTGCGTTGCTTGTGTGAGCGTGGGTGCTAGAGCGACTTGTGTGTGTGCGGCTGTGTGTGGCTGCCCTTAATCATACGCACAAACGGCTTATATTTGACATACCCCTTGCCTCTTTCTCCCTTCGTCAACAGTATAAAAACTAACTAATAGAAAGAGTCCTGGCGACAGGTGTTGTGAAGGCTAGCTTCTTATTGGTATAGGTAATTGGCGTCTTTTGCAAACTACTGCGGAGTTGTTACTTTAACAGGAAAAATGGTATAAAAAATATATTTTACTGGTGAAATCCTTTTCACATTATTTCTGAAAGGCGCGTGTTTCTTCATGGATGAAACATAAAAGGATATTCTACATATGTAACTTTAAAGAAAAATTACCTTCATCCATGACTTTTTTACATATTTTAGAGTGATCCAAACCAATATCATTACAATACTACTATATAGTGCATGTAATGTTTTCCTAGATTACTTAACTATTCGTTATCTGACTAATGTGGTCTGACATTAACTCTTTCTGATTGGCTGAACGCAAGCCAACGCGACTACAAGGCAAGAGATGGACAGTGTTCAACTCCTCCCGACAAGCTGGTCCGACAGTTCCGACATAGATTGTGTTTGCGTAAGCTATTGTAGACGTACAAAATTATGCTATTGCGTAGTTGCGATTCCGACAAGCGGGTGCGTTTGGTTGTAGACGGGCCATAACAAGTATGGGGGAAGTTTTTGTGAGCTAGCACTAACTTTATCAAATCTTTCCAAAATATCAGCCCAAAGAACACTATATAAAACAGACTCAAACTGCATTTTTTTTTAAAGCTTTTGACTTCAGTCGGGAATCAAACTTCTCGTCAATATTCTCGGATATATTACCCAAGGCGCACATAATGTTGTCATAGTTGGTGAACAGTGTTTTCACTGACTCATAATGAAACACCATCTGGTTTGACTCAATATAATATATTATCTGTTCTTACCTCCAAGCAAACTGGTTATTATCAAAATTTCAAATGAATATTCATCCTTAATATAAGCAAAACAAGACACAATACCCAATCCAAAAATCACAGGAATTAAAACGCTATCAACGATTAAGCCGCACAGCTAAGCATCGAGAGTAGGAAAATATATTCCTGAACTCACCAAAATTATTTAGAAAAAAAAATCGCATAAATAAGGGAATAAAATGCAATTTTGAAGTTGCACAATACCGTTCAGAATGGTTCAGGAGCTGGGGCTGGGGCTCCTGAACCAGCGGAGGCCCGGGGCTGTAGCCCCTATAGCCCCCAAACAACCGCTCCCTTAATCCAGCACTGTGCATATATGTCGATAAGATTGTTCGTAATTCCCGATGAGCTCAACATTTCCTCACTTCCAATGCAGTAGCCCTGGGAGTCAATGACCATTACCATAGAAATTTCTCACTGATGATATAAGATTATCTTGAGATCCCAGCCAATTAGCACTACTAGCCCTGCGTTATCTTACTAAAACAAATTTACACCTTCCTGCTTTTTTTTATTATAATGTGTAAAATTGCTAGAAACATTTCCGACACAAAAATTACCTATCATCTAATCTAGATTATATTCGTATGATTTATTATAATTAAAATTTAATGTATATTATTTACTACTTTCTTCCAAATTTTAGGTGAAGGGCCCTTTAAATCCCTTCAACCGACGAGATAAATTTTCAATTGACGCTGTAGCGGGGACATAAATCAGAAACAGACTCAGTAAAAGTAAAACTGTGTTGCAGGCTGACCAACCCACCACGTTCCACCGTCACAGCCACAGCGAAGAAGTGGAAGAACTTCGAGAACGTCTCAAAGAGGATGGTGAAGGGGAAGAACATGCACCGCCAGCATCAGCTCTCACGAGGAGACGTGCCCTCGTACCCCCTAAACTCATGGCTGAGGGGGTGGAAGATCGAAAACATTCAGGGTGGGTGTGGCAGACTTTAATCACATAATTGTATTATTATTATTACTATTATTTTGTGTTCTGTCTTACGATAGGTCCATTTCTTTTATCAGTGAACTCCTCCAGAATTAGAATATAATGCGGGAAATTAACGTTTTATCCTCGTTTTTCGTAGGTCTGTAAAAATATACACATTCCTGGTGTGACTGTAACTAGGCTGGAGAGGGCTGCGTTGGGAGGGGGAGCTGAATTTTATTAATTATGAATGGTATCCATTCAGACATTCCTTAAACAATCACCACAAATAAAAAGTCTGATTTGTATCCATTCTCATAATATCCACAAAATCCTGAATTGTATCCATTCTGAATGGTCTCCATTCACAGTTTTCAAATAAACGACTTTAACAAAAATCCTTATTTGTAGCCACTGTAATTATTATATCCACATAATCCTGAATTGTATTCATTCTGAATGGTCTCCATTCTGACATTTTCTTAAACAAGCACCACAAATAAAAAGTCTGATTTGTATCCATTCTCATAATATCCACAAAATGCTGAATTGTATTCATTCTGATTTGTATTCATTTAATTGCGGTTCCACTTGTCTGATAGATGGCAGCAGTAGAGACTCTCCTTAACTCATTCCGTGCTTATTAGAGAGCAGCACTATCACTATGATAATATTTAACAAATATAAATACATATTCATGTTTATTTTAAAAGATGTATATGAGGGTATTTTACAAATGATTGGTTTTTAAAAATAGTTATGATCTAGTTTAAAATTAGTACACGGGGAAGAATTTCCTAAAATAAATTAATGTTTTGAATAATTTGAAAAATGTAATATTTCTGGATCCTGAAATTTCATTAAAAAGGTATTGGCGCCTGAAAGGTTAAGTTTTGTTCGGGAGGGTTCGTTTATAATATTAAAATTTATGACTATTGCCTATTAAATACTTTGGTGCCATATTGTGACATTCTTTGAATATTCATGTTATAGATAATAACGTTCTTCTATGATTGATGAGAGTTTTGTTGATTTGTTTGGATTGGGATTTATACCATTACATCGCATGTCCATTACATCGCGTTTTGTGAACAAATACATTGCAGGTCTATCACGTCGTATTTCCTCTACCTATCTATACCCAGCTAACCCTACTCTGACGTACAACCAATAGGATTGAAGGGGTGTATATATACAATTACATCGCATTACAAATACATTGCATGTCCATTACATCGCGTTTTTGAACAAATACATTGCAGGTCCAACACGTCGCATTTCTCCACCTCTCTACATACAGCTAACCATATTGGTCAACACGAACCCAACAAGTTGTGTTACAATATAAACGCACTCTCAACTTGTTGGGGATGTTGGCCAACATGTTGGTGTTGGGCGAGATGGTCAGAGCCAACAAGTTGTGTTGGATCATTTGTTAGATATAGTAAATGACCAACCCAACATATTGGCTGAGTTGGGAGGTTTTGTGCATGCGCTATCGAGTTGAATGAGTGTCTAACCTTGGTGAAGCATGTGTTTTATTTTCAGTTTAGTTGAAGGAAAATATACATAAATATTTATATATATATATCCCTAGTAGAATCTTGCTGGCGACCGACCCTGTATTTAAATTCGACAATATGAGTTTATGACAAATTGACAGCATTAGCTAATTTGACAACGCCATTTTATTAAACGTTTACATACGCAAAGCTATCACTCACTCTAAGCAAAGATTAAAGTAGGTTATATCTCACACAGGGATATATATATATATATATAATTGTGTATAAAACAAGCACCTTATACATAGGTATATTATGTAATGTTTATAAAAATAAGTCTAATAAGTTAAAATCCATTTTTAGATTTTAAAGTAATAATACGATAAGTAAAAAGTATATATATCTTATATTAAAATAGATATAATGCTGCTCTCTAGTAAGCACAGAATGAGTTAAAGAAATTATCTGCTGCTGCCATCTATCAGACAAGTGGCACCACAATTAAATGGAAACAAATCAACCTTTTTGTTTGTGGTGCTTGTTTAAGAAAATGTCCTAATAAAGACCATCATGAAGGGATACAATTCAGGATGTTGTGGATATAATGCAAATAATGACAGTGGATACAAATCAGGATTTTTGTTAAAGTCGTTTATTTGAAAACAGTCTGAAGGGAGATAATTCAGAATGGATACAATTAAGTATTTTGTGGATATTATGAGAATACAAATCAGAATTTGCTTGTTTAAGAAATGTCTGAATGGATACAATTCAGTCGTCTCCGTTGTCAGGGGATAGCCATTACTTCTGAAGCACATATTTGTAAAGCAATGTTACGTGTACCAAAATTCTGGAGGTCAGTTGTTAGAGACTTTTCATACCATATATATATATATTTGGTTTCCATATGTAAAGCAAGTTTTTGATTTAATTGTGTGCATTAAGTAAAAGTTTTTGTTCACATTTTTAGGTTGTTTAAAATAAATTTTGAGCCTTTTTTAGAATATCTTAGGTAATTTTATAGTCATTATTTGATCATTTAGGTCACAAAGATCCGGGTCTTATTCATAGCTGAATTGGATCAATTTTATTTTTTAATTATTTTGATGTTGACCAAAGAAAATTTAGTTGAATACGTATTAATTAATTTGTTCAAGAAGAAAGTTTGATTGAAACGCTCACGCTCAATATTATTTGTTTAAAATGGTCTGATATGTTTCAGGAGTTCTGAGTGCAGCTCCCCTAGAGCCAGGCGGAGTTCCATTGTCGTCATCCCCCCCATGCAGATTTGTCCCGGAGACCTCCTTGTCTACAGCAAAGTCCTCACTCAGAGAAACAATCTCGTCGGTAAGTAGAGACTATATTTATGGCAGTCACTATAAGTTAAAGCGTGAATTAGATGTAATATATATATTGTTTTGCCTTAAAATAAGTAGCTTAATTTCTCAGAATAGCGGAAACTATCAAGTCATGGACAAGCTGAATGTATAGTAAGGTACGTAGAAATAACCATTAGGTATTTTTAACACTGCGTCTTACTATCCTTTAAATTTATATGTCTATGTTGTATTATTATTATTATTATTATTATTATTATTATTATTATTATTATTATTATTATTATTATTAGCACCACGTCTTACTACCCTTTCGGATTATACGCTCTTACGCTAATGTGTAATGGTAGGGTGATTGTGAGATGAAATGGAGGACCTACAGTTTAACGTGGAATCCGAACCACGATGGAGGCCTGGCATTCCCCACATTCACAAGTTGTGATTAATACACGTCTTGTCAGAGGTGAAGGAAGGGTTTGGCAGGGCTATGTATCATTTACGTTAATGGCTTTAGGGATTATGAAGGCTATATTCGGAGGAAGTGTACCCGTGTTTGCGTGGAGATATGGTAGAAAACGATTTTGTAAAAACCACCCTCAGTATTACATCCGACTGAGATTCTTAACCTCGATCTCTCGTTCATCGGTGGTATAGTCTACTGTGAAGTAGGGCCTTAGAACATGCGGCCACTGAAGCGAGTACCCCATAAGCTCATATAATATATATGTATCTCGTAATTCCACAGAGTTAACTAATTTTCTCATCGCATGTTAATTTTATAGTGAAATAAAATTGAATTATACCTCTAGCAGGCAGTTTCCTCTTATCAAATAAATAAGATATTCACGTTTTAATGAAGGGAAGTACTAACTGGTCTGCATGTTAAATCATTTTAAATTAAACATAATTTTTTAAGTCATGACAAAGTCAGTTTTCAAATAAATGTTATGAAAATATTTAAAAGTTTCTTTAAAATAACGATCCACTTTAGAAAATAAAGTAATGCATAGTCGTCAATTCATAGTATGTCATCATTATCTCTAGGAAACAGTCTAGTATTTCTGGGTTAAACAGTTCGTACCTACAGGGCTCTAATCGCTCTTTGAATGGAAAGCTATGTCACTATTTACATCAGCACAATTGTTACTAATGAAATTGTATAAGGAGTAGAGATCATGGAAGTAGCTTAGAATAAATGTATCTACATTTAGGAGATAGTAAAACCACAGTTAAGAGTAGTTTTGTTACCAGTAGACTTCTCTATCTACATGTTCTTATCCTTACTACAATCTTACTAGTAGGTCTGTGAGGAGTAGACCTCTCTCACTCCATGTTATTATCGTCACTACAGTCTTACTAGTAGTTCTGTGAACAGTAGACCTCTCTCACTCCATGTTATTATCGTTACTACAGTCTTTACTAGTAGTTCTGTGAACAGTAGACCTCCGTCCATGTTATTATCGTTACTACAGTCTTACTAGTAGTTCTGTGAACAGTAGACCTCTCTCACTCCATGTTATTATCTTTACTACAGTCTTACTAGTAGTTCTGTGAACAGTAGACCTCTCACCATGTTATTATCGTTACTACAGTCTTACTAGTAGGTTTGTGAGCAGTAGACCTCGCTCCCTCCATGTTTATTATCGTTACTACAGTCTTACTAGTAGTTCTGTGAACAGTAGACCTCTCTCCATGTTATTATCGTTACTACAGTCTTACTAGTAGGTTTGTGAGCAGTAGACTTTGCTATCTCCATGTTATTATCGTCACTACAGTCTTACTAGTAGTTTTGTGAAGAGTAAACCTCACTATCTCTATGTTATTATCGTTACTACAGTTTTACTAGTAGTTTTGTGAACAGTAGACCTTGCTATCTCCATGTTATTATTGTTACTACAGTTTTAAAACTCCTCTCTGGATTTCAAATTAAAATGTATCCAATAATTTCTCCTTTGATTTGAAGTTGATATTTTCACTTGGTGGTCAAAGAAGATAGCAATATATATGTGTGTGTATGTGTTTCAATTGTACTGTACATTGTAGTCATATATAATAACCGTAGCTCGCGCGCATAAAGACGTCACTTTAGTAATATATATTTTTTTAAGCTCTATGTATGCGATTAATTGCTTAAAATTCTAAATTAAAATCACTTGAGATGATCTAGTAAGCTAAACAAAAAACTTTTTCAGAGGTTGCCATTTGAAACGGATTACCAGATCTAAAAACCCACATGCACATAAGTTGTTTGGCCTAGTTTAAGGGAATGTTGTTGCCAAATTTATTTAAAACTGGTCCATGGCTATGACAGCTATCGCGTTACAAATATCTGGGCAGACAGATGGACAAATGGAATGCCAAATACTCGAGTTAAAACAGAACCTTGCTTCGGTTAGTAAATAAATCACTTGCTACTTTGGTGATATTGTTTCAGAGGCGTTGTCCTTATTCTTTTGCGTCCCAGGTTGTGAAAGCCACTTTGTGATGTTACAAATTGTCAGTGTTATTTTTTAATATCCTAGTTGTGGAGTCAAGTTGTATATATCAGAGCTACACGTTACCGATCCATTGGAAAGTTATATTGTTTCATCTTTGTTGTAGTTAACGTTTTTGAGTCACTTGTAGTGTTACATTGAAGTGTTACACTCTTTTATCTTTTAATTAATGATAATGACGTTAGCTTTTATATTATTATTATTATTATTATTGGCACTGCGCCTTACTACCCGCTAGGGCTATACGCACTTAAGCTAATGTAATGTGGAATCCAAACCACGGTAGAGGCCTGGCATTCCACACATTCACAAGTTGTGATTAATACATGACATATCAGAGGTGAAGGAAGGGTTTGGTAATCAGATAAATCTGTTCCTGGACCGAGGATTGTACCCCGGACCCCAGCACTGAAGTCAGACACCTTACCCCTAGACCACCAGGTTACCTAGATTTTATATTAATTGCACACCAGGCTTATATTGGAAGGTAGACATGGTACTATTAATGATATTTCATTTATTCAAATGTAATTACACTCGATTAAGAAATTATTCAACA
>CABFVZ010000499.1:396362-413659 GCA_902151445.1 Timema monikensis | reverse complement strand
TGTGCTTAAAAACCGTGTACCATCTTCTTGAATGTAATAAAGTGTAGAAGAGTGTAGAATTATATTATTATTCTGTTTCCAGCTATTCTATATGATTCATTTTTTTGGGTTATTTTATTTAACAGAAAGACTAAATGCGCTTGCAGTAGTTTCAATGGAGAAAAAATTTCTCAATTGTCATCCAGAGATCAAGGAGAAAATTATTTAACTTTTTGCGCAAATTAAAACAATAAGAATGAATTTCATTTTTAAATGAATAGATCAAACTTAGACTGTAACAATTTAAGTTAAAGTAAGTAAAAAAGTTTGTTTTTTTGTTAAGATTTTATCAAATTCCTGAATAAATTTTCTTTTTATACATGTTTTTTTTCCTTTTACACAATTTTAAAACAAAGGCTAAAGAATTTCTGGAACAGCACCCCAACTAATTTGAGCTACGAGACACCACTGCACATGACAAACATATTTACTATCCACCCTCCAACCCACGGCCGTTGCGAATATAGCTGTTTCGTTCCAAACAGCCTCTTGGTATAAGAACATGAACATCAGATAACCAGCACAGCAACAACAAAAAAGATCGCTTTCAAACGGCATTTTCATAGAGGAGCGAAGCCTAAGCGTTCATACACGCAGGAGCAAGATAACAGTAGGAGGGATTTTTTTTATAGCATAAGGTTGGTTGCCAGCCTTGTGGAACTAGGTTTAAAAACACGTAAGTAGAGCCCCTACTCACCTCGTCCACCATACGCTGGATGACCCAAAGTGGTTTATTTATTATAAGATGGGAGGGATTATATTACAAACATATGGTTTATTTTTACCACGTTATACAACTCACTGCCTGTCCTGGCTATTCGCATATTTACCCTAACGGCACAGGGATCATTTATTTATTTTATTACCCACTTCGGTGGCCACATT
Source organism: Timema monikensis (assembly GCA_902151445.1). Taxonomy (NCBI): domain Eukaryota; kingdom Metazoa; phylum Arthropoda; class Insecta; order Phasmatodea; family Timematidae; genus Timema; species Timema monikensis. The sequence goes on along the minus strand of CABFVZ010000499.1, from coordinate 412,735 downwards.
GTCTAACGCGCAACTCTCGTGTTGGACTAGACTGCCGAAGACAGGTAGATCAGGGTTCGAGCCCAGTCGGGTACACTGAGGGTGTTTTCCCTAAATGGTTTTCCACTCTCACTCCACCCACCCAAATGTGGGTGCATTACCTCCAAATTAAGCCTTCCTAATCCCTAATCCATTAGTGTAATTAGTACATAGGCGTAGCCTATATCCGTAACGGGTCGTAAGACGCGGTGCTGAAAATAATAATATTTATTTTTTATTTTTTTAGCAACGCTTCTTACTACTCGTTCGGACTGTACGCATATGTACTTCACTAGAGTGAGGTAGAGATGTTGATGGTTGAGTTTCGAGAAAATATATCCACGTTTGCGTGTAAGTAAAGTGGTTAAGATCCAGGAGGAAATAGGACAAATGATTTGGAAGAGTTTACAATTCTACCGCCTTGTGGTTAAGGATATAATCTTGAAATTGAATATATGAGAAAAGGCCCAAACTTTGTTTCATAGGTAAGGGATATTACCATCCAATATTGACACTGAAACCCGGCCATAGACGAAGAAAGATTTAAGTAGATCGCAGGCAGAAAAGATGAGGTGCGTGAGAGGCATTGAGAATGTTACAAGAAGAGACAGGATAAGGAATGAAATAATTAAGGATGGTTTAAAAGTTATATCACTAGAAGAAACGCTTAAGAGAAAAAGGTTGCTGTGGTTAGGTCATGTGATGAGACTGGAGGACAGAATGTCTTAAGAAATCCTTACAGAACAAAGGAAAGGGTAGCAGACCTATTGGAAGACTACAAACAAGATGTATGGAACGAGCTCAGAAGGATATGGAAGATAAAGAAGCCTACTGGATACGAATGGCTGAGGGAGAAGTTTGGAGAGATCGACAGGAATGGAAGACGATGTACCAGACGACCCTCAGTGGTGGAAATATCATATGATGATGATGAAAAGTGGGAATCTATTCAGGAAAAAAAAAACCTCATCACACCCTAACGGGATTCGAGCCCCAGTATCTCCTTCGTCCATAGTCCAGTCAGTATGAGAGTGACGCCTAGTGTTTAGTAGACCATTCGACCATCGAGGCGGGTGGTCGGCAGTGGTGTGACGTGGTGTGATGCCAGGACAAGAAGAGCTAGTTGAAACTGTACCTGTGAGTTGTTCTCATCACTCAGTAGAACACTGTACCGGCCCCGTGGTGTAGTGGTCAGTGCACCTGGATATGAGCTTAGAAGCCCTGGGCTCTATTATCGGTTGCTACCTTGGGTACCTTTCCTTTTAGAGGAATGATCACAACAGTCACCAGAGTTTGGATATTTAGGCTTAAGTTAGGTTAAGATCCACACCGGCTCCACAACTTTGTAATAACCATCATGGTGACCTGGTGGTCTAGGGGTAGGGTGTCAGACTTCTGTGCTGGCGGCCGGGGTTCAATCCTCGGTACTGGCACAGATTTATCTGATTACCAAACCCTTCCTTCACCTCTGACAAGACATCTTGTGAATGTGGGGAATNGGGTTCAATCCTCGGTACTGGCACAGATTTATCTGATTACCAAACCCTTCCTTCACCTCTGACAAGACATCTTGTGAATGTGGGGAATGCCAGGCCTCCACCGTGGTTCGGATTCCACGTTAAACTGTAGGTCCTCCATTTCATCTCACAATCATCCTATCATTACACATTAGCGCAAGTGTGTACAACCCGAACGGGTAGTAAGACGCGGTGCTAATAATAATAATAATAATAATAATAATAATAATAATAATAATAATAATAATAACCATCATCACATCATTTAATTGCGGATACGTGTAGACAACCTCTTATGGTATACCCTGTGCAACGTTCTGTGACACTAGAGCGGCTAATAGTCTACACATAAGGCGACTGACCTGGATGTCATGTCCCTCTCGATCAGATATGCCATACGATAAAAAAAGAGTAAAGCCCTCAATGGCAAGGTATCAACGATAAAACATTCCAATGTGGGATATGTAGAGCTGACCCTAATAATGATTAGTCAAACGGGGACAGAATGGAGAACATATCCGAAGCACAAATTTAACAAGTCCTGTTTATTCTGAAAAACCTCCACGACACGACACTGATGGTAGGGATGATGAAGGTAGAATTTAGAGAAAGCGTAACCGTTTACGTTGAGGGAGAGTGGAAAACTGATTAGGGAAATTAGACACCAATACATCAGGCCTTAATTTGAGCCCCGACCTACCCCCTTTTTTCTATGGAAAACCAGACAGGACGAGGCTCACACCTTCCTACATGTCAACCGGTGTGGGAGAAAATTAACACACCGTATAAATGTTTTCACTAACTCTGTGTGTTTTCGATTACAGGATGGTTTAATTTGCTTATGATACGCTATCCTCCGGTCGTTTTGCCTGATATTTAAAGTAAAAGGCTTGAATAATGACGTTCACTAATCACATCTTGTGAATGTGAGGAACGCAAGACCTCCACCGTGGTTTGGATTCCACGTTAAACTTTAGGTCCTCCATTTCATCTCACTATCATCCTACCATTACACATTAGCGCAAGTGTGTACAACCCGAACGGTTAGTAAGACACGGTGCTAATAATAATAATAATAATAATAATAATAATAATAATAATAATAATAATAATAACCATCATCACATCATTTAATTGCGGATACGTGTAGACAACCTCTTATGGTATACCCTGTGCAACGTTCTGTGACACTAGAGNCCCCCCCCCCCCAACTGGCTGTGGTGTAAAGGAAGGAATAAGGGAGGAAGGAGGGAGGAAGGCAGGAGGAGGCAAGCCCCCTTAGTGAGGACAATTTTTTATAAACCTTAGCCATCTCCTTCTCACGCAAATATCGTTTTATCAATGCCACAAGTTGAATTGGAGAGATGAACGATGACCGTCGGCAAGATATTATGACAAACCCCCTCCACGTGGCTAATGGAATTGGGTGGACCTAGGTCCGACTACAAGTGGTTCTTACATATTATATTTAGTATTTCTATATGCGTTCGTACTTTTAGGAATGCTTAGAATTGTGTCTGGTTGTATACAGGGTGTCTACCGAATTATGTAAACAATATTTAATGACTATTTCATGTACGTTACATAAATATGCATTACCAAAAAGTGTTGGTGAAAAAGTTATTAACCATCCCATGAGACTGAGATTTTTAATTTATAAGATTTTTCTCATTTCTGAATTATGATATCACACGGGAGTAGTTGTAGATTCAAGCTAATTTTTGCACAAAGTTAAAAAAAAAAATCTTACCCTCACAATGAACTTGTCTCACAAATATTCGTAACTTAAGGATAATTTCATGACTTTTTAATTAATTGTATCACCAAAATCTCGTTTTATAAATGTTTCATGACTCTGCCAGATGATGAGCTAAATTACGGCCGTCACTAAAGTGTCTTACTAGGTTCAAGTCTAGCCAACGTCAATATAATATGACTTTAAAAAAAAGGTAGGTCAGTATTACGCACACATTAAGAGAAATAATGGCTTAAATACCTGATTTAGTGGAAACAAGAGCAGTTTTACAGGTATCCTGTGAAAGGATTCTCTAATAATTGCTTGATGGGATGAAGATCATCAAAATTTGAAAAAATATTTATTTAAGTTCTTAGCTGCTATACTTTTATTTTTGCACACCTCATTTACTACCCATTCTAACTAGCCACATATTTATACAAGTGGGGTACGTATGTAGAAATTTTAACTTTAAATAGAAAAGTACACGCACTTGCGAGAAAACTATTTAGGAAAAAACCCAACCTTTTTTACTATCAGCCGGGATTCAAAACCCCTTCTCCTAACCGGAAAACAAAATCACCTTAAGCTTCATGAACATATATTTGAGGATGTTTCTAGTATTGTTGGAATATTATATTTAACGAGCACATTCTAAACACAGTGTTCTATTAGCACTGACTTGAGCTGGGTCAGGACGCCAGACAATATATTCAAACTTTGTTCCAGAAATTGTACTCTTTTTGGGTAGGAGATGGTCTAATGAGGTGAGCTGGATTTAATTAGCTCATGATATGGATATGGGGTAATGAGATGGATTGGATAGAACTATCTTAAGATAGGAATAGGCTGTAATGAGGTGGACTGGATGGTATTATTTCAAGAGAGGGATAGACGGTGTACCTTTGAAGTCCATTAATGAACTTTCAGCTTATTAATGCCATAAAGTAAGTAAGTAAAAGGACTAGACCATAAAGAAATATAATTTGTTTTAGTATCCACAAGTGAGATCAAAGCAGGGACCATTAAAATCTCAGATTACCTCTGTTTGCCACACGACTACTTGTGCCAAGTTCCCCAATAACTGTGACTCCTCCTCAGAGACAAACTTCCTCCAAATCTTTCCACAATGACTTCACATTGGCCGGTGAATCAACAACTTTTAGCGCAGAAGTTTTAATAAGAGTATTAAGTTGACCGACCAGATCTTATAGCGGTACTGACCATTTTACAGCTCGGTAAGAAACCGTCTTTCTATCGAACGAGCAAACAAGTACACCCTCTCAATAAAAGTTTGGTTTGTTGTTTAATTTAATTTTCTATTTTAACACCACGTCCTACTACCCATTCGGGCTATACGCTTTTTAACTAATCTAGCTAATGTGTTAAGAATGATTAAGGTTGAATTTTTAAAGAATTGCACCAGCATTTTCTTGAAGGCTTGAAGAAAACCATTTGGGAAAAATGACCCTCAGTACACCCGACCAGGATACAAACCCAATTTCCCTTCTTTAGCAGTCTAGTTTATTTCAAGAGTGACTTCTTAGACCATGTGGCCACCAAAGTGGGTTGTTGTTTAATTACAATTAATTCCAAGACCAGTGGTCATGCGGACCAAACGTCAAGCTTGTCTGATCTGGTTCACCGGTGACAGGAGGTCATGGCTTGAATCACGTTCTGGTGTGATCATATTTTCTTCCCTGAAATGATTTCCTATTCTTATTCCGGGTAGATGGGGGTACATTTCTTAGAAATTATATATTTGCCTCATCCCTACCAGATTATTGTAAATATATGAATAGCCTGAATGGGTACGTGTTGGCCATAAATCTCAAAAAATAAATTCCCTGACTTTTCTAAAAAAAAACCAATTTTATCCGACAAAGGGTGCGTTGTACATTCTGCGACTAATACGCAGTTTGAGTTTGGTCTGTGACACGAGGCGATGGCGGCCCATGTCGCAGCACTGCTGGAGTGAGCAGTGCTTGCGGCTAGTGCCGCAGCGATGGGGCTAGAGTTGTAGCAACACTGCGTATTTAATTTAATTTTGTGTTTTAATTTACCTAAAAATGTTTTAAAAACAAAAATTTGAGGTGCTATGACCCACCCCCAGAATGTGGTGCCGTGTGAGTTTGTATCTCAACATCAATGTATATAAAATTAAAAACATCCGAAGTACAAATAAATGTATACATATGCTTGCATTCTGTCTTTCTCCTGCTGTACAACCACATTAAAATTATTTCATCTTCTTTCTCCCTCAAAATATCCATAAATGTTCTGTCACTCGGATCACCTGTAGTCTCATCCATCTTAAATTGACTGGCGACTGCGGCTAGAGTCGCATCTAGGAAAACACCCCGTACAGCAGTCGCATGCGGCTAATAACGCCACAGTCTGTTGCGGCCCTAGCCACGCGACTACAGCCGCAGTCACAGGTAACTGTTGCAGCTTGGACAACGCACCTTTAAACCAATATTGGGATTAATAAAAAGGTTTGAAAAAAACTTAAACACTCAATTTTCTATTAACAATTATTTTTGTAATGCATTTCAAAAACAATTCTACATAAGCTTTGTTAAAAAAAAACATGTTTGAATATGATTACATTAAAACATTTACCTTCCCTGAATAAACAAAAATACAATTTTCCCTGATCACGTATAAAATTCCCTGAAATGTCTCTTTTATAAATACATACGCTAGTAATTAGACCCGTTCTCCGCACGGATAAGCCGTTTAAAACCTATGTCTATTACTTCTAGCCACGTGATCGCTGTATACTGAATCCCCCTGCAAAAAACTTAGGCTATAAAATATGTTGGGAGTAGAAACTACATTACTTCAGTAATCACCGAGAGAAGTTTTGGCTCAATACCTTATCGGGAATTTTGAAAATAAAAATACTAGACAAAAAAAAAAATACAGAGACAGACAGACAGACAGACAAATATACAGAGAGAGACACAACATGGCTTTTAGGATATAGGTATTTGAGATCAACCCCCGGGACCTTTTGTCATAGGAGTACTAAGTATCTGGTATGTCCTGCAGGTCCAACCTTAAATTAAGTAAAGGTTTATAGGAGGGGGGCGTTTTTGTATATCTTACATAAGGTTTTTTTTTATCAATGTTTATTGTGATACGAACCTAAAGTATAAGAAAATAAATATTTTGATTATAAAATTTAAATTATATTGAATCTACTTATGTGTGTTACACCTAATTTTATTATACTATATAAGTATTCTTAAATTTCATATCACTCGATTTATTACCACTCCTTATGTGTAATAATAATCAAATGATTAAAATAATATAATTTACCATCAAAGTAAAAATAATGTAGTGGTAGGGAGTAGGGGGTGTTAGTTACGGAAAATCTTACGATCTCTTACGTAGGAGAAAATGAGGGGGTCGAAAATCATTAAAATCAAAGCCTAACGTAATTTAAGGACGGCCCCTGTAGAAGGAACGTGCAAAGTTTATACCTATCAAACGAAATTATCGTCGTAATTTTGAGTGAAAAGTTAGTCTTATATACTAAAAGGAATAAATAGCTTGTAATAGTTTGATTTTCATACTAAGCTACTTGTCATTCTTCAACGCCTAGTCTTCAGCTGTAACTTTAGAGTATCAATACATATAAAATAACAATTATAATAGGGTCTACCTACTCCTATATTAAAATGTTCTCAATAATGACGGTTAAAAAATTATATATATTTGTATTCTCCAAAAGGCTTTTTCAAATTACCCGCCTCGGTGGCGTAGTTGGCTAACGCGCTTGTCGTGTTGAGCTCGACTGCTGAGGACGGGGAGATCGAGGTTCGAATCTCGGTCGGGTGTACTGGGGGTGGTTTTTCCTAAATGGTTTTCTACTCTACCTCCACGCAAATGCGGGTTCACTTCCTCTAATTCAACCTTCCCAATTCCTAATCCATTAGCGTAATTAGTACTTAAAGCGTATAACCCGAACGGGTAGTAAGACGCGGTGCTAAATATTAAATTAAACTAGATATATACACTAACTTAAGGTTGCTTTGTCCACAGCGTTTGTAACTGCACCGATGGTCGCGCGGATTAAAGGCGATAGTCTCGTCTTATCAAGTTACAGGGAGTCATCCGGGCGTAGTGGGTTTTTCGTTATCCTCTTAAAACTGTTTATCCCTCTCTTCTCCACAAAAGTGTGGATACACCTTATCTATTTTCTTTCATCTTTCTCACCCTTACGCCATCATTGTAAATATGTGGATAGCTCGGATGAGTGATAGGACCTGGAGCTCAATAAAAATCCTATTTTCACATTTGTAAAGACAATAAAACTATAAATGGTCACATCACAAGTGACGTTTAGTCAAAGTGACGTTTAGTCAAAGTGACGTTTAGTCAAAGTGACGTTTAGTCAAAGTGACGTTTAGTCAAAGTGACGTTATGTCAAAGTTGTTCATTGTTTATTACTATTAGCACCACGTCTTACTACCCGTTCGGGTTATACGCACCTACGCTAATGTGTAATGGTAGGGTGTTTGTGAGATGAAATGGTAGGACCTACAGTTTAACGTGGAATCCGAACCACGGTGGAGGCCTGGCATTCCCCACATTCACAAGATGTCTTGTCAGAGGTGAAGGCATTGTTTATTCGTAATGCAGTTTGTTTTTATCGCCACGTCTTACAATCTGCTCAAGCTCTACACATAAAGGATAGTTACCCTAATGGGGTAGGGATGAGAAAGAAAGAATTTCAGACGCAATCTACCCTCATTTGGGGTGAAGGGGGAGTGGGAGACCATTTAGGATAAACTACCCTCAGTGGATCTGACCAGGATACAAACCTTGATATCCTCTTTATCAGCAGGCCAGTCTAACACGAGAATGACCATTATGCCATTGAAGCGGGTCACAGTTTAAATAATTAACTTTATAGTTTACGCTCAAAGCAGCAATTTGTTGGATGTTATAAAGGGTTGTGTCAGCAGCTGTTTGCTATTTTCAGGCTCTTTATTTATATCCAGGTGCGGACCCATTAAATATCCTTTATACCTCAGGCAGTGTAATTTTCCAAACTATTGTTTCGTGAATGTGATTCAAAACCAAATTACAATCCAAATCAAAAGGTGGCACCGTTTATTTTCCTAGCTAATGGTGTCTGGTTTTGTTCCCGAAATGGCTATAAAATGTAGACTATCATGGGTAAAATAATGATTTCCTCTTTTACAATGATGTATTGACGGATGGGCAGCTGGGTGGTTTTTTTTTTAATAATATAAAGTGAGTTTGTAAATCGTGTATAATACATTCATTTGGTTCAAATATTGTCTTTTAATCCCAAGAAAAAAAACCAAATTTTGATATTTCTTTATAATGAAAACATTTTATGCCATTGTTCATCTACTGTTGTATAGTTAATTACAAATCAGTGAAGATGAGTTGATAATTATTTAATTAAGTCAAAAGCACTGGAGAGCTACGTTAGAGAATTAAATCAGTTAGTATAAGCGGTGTATATTGTGTGACCATTTATTATATTTCACTTCTATTTGTAGACTATATGTACACATAGTGCTTGTTACATCTTAAATATATATTACGTAAATTATAGGAAGAATGTTCATCAATTTTAAATTTCAATTTGCCTGACGCAAATACAAAAAACAGCCTTTTAACGTGATTTAAACTTAATGAGTGCGCTTGGAAATTATTCTCAAGATACGAACATTAATTAAACATAAAAAAAAACACTCCAACAAGGCAAGACTTTGTAAAAAATAAACTGCAAAATTAAGAAAATGCTGTAATAAATTGTGCACGCTTTTCCTTTACAAGCCACTAGTAAATTTATAATTTACTCATAAGTATTTTTTCCTTCACATAATTGGAATCGAACGAGAAATCGAATTGAGGTTGAGGGCGCTTTCATCTACCTTAAATGAATATATTGTATACCACTTTACCCGCCTCGGTGGCGTAGTTGGCTAACGCGCTAGTCGTGTTGAGCTCGACTGTTGAGGACGGGGAGATCGAAGTTCGAATCTCGGTCGGGTGAACTAGGGTGGTTTTTCCTAAATTGTTTTCCACTCTCCCTCCACGCAAATGCGGGTTCACTTCCTCTAATTCAACCTTCCCAATTTCTAATCGATTAGCGTAATTAGTACTTAAAGCGTATAACCCGAACGGGTAGTAAGACGCGGTGCTAAATATTATTATTATTATTATACCACTTTGGTGGTACAATGGTATAAGGCATCACCTTAACAATAAACTGGACTCCCGATAGGGAGATCAGGATTTGAATCCCAGTCAGGTGAGTGAGGGTGAGTTTTCCTTAATAGTTTTCAACTCTCCCTCCACGCAAATGTAGGTACATCAACTCTAACACATTAAACTTATTAATACCTATTCGTTGTAAAAAAAAAAGTATTGTAATGGCATCATAGCTTTCGTTTGGAATATCTCAGAATGATATTTTTTAAATGGTCAAACTACAAACTCAATATATATTTAATACAATCATATAGTTTTTGGCTAAATTTAATTAAAATGACTAATTATTTTTTGGGCATTCAACTTATTTGAATCTATGGGGGGTAGAGGGGGGCAGCAAAATAAAATGCCTAAAGAGGCCAGGCAGGTAACGTAAATAAGTAAAGTGTGATGGGTGAACGAACATTCATTTCTAACTCTTATTTTTACATAACTGTGGTGTAAACACGTAGCATAATATACACATGTATGATAAATTATCGTAGATTATATTTTATATTCGAAATTTAAAAAATGTAAAAACTTATGAATAAAAATAGTAAGATATTGAAGGTTTCTTTTACAACAATTTAGTCTTTTGGTTCATTAAATCTTTCGATTGCTTAGGAAATGCCAGAGATTCAAATTCTTATGGGGAATATTTTGCATTTCAAATTCTGGCTACTATCTCATTCATAAAAAAAGAAACATTGTCAGAGCCAAACAAAACTCATCTGTAGGCCGGATATGGCCCACGGGCTGCCAATTAGCAACCTCTGATGTGTCGAAGTATTAAGAAACTGACCTTAGTTGTTTCCGCACCACAATAAAAAAAATCGGCCCCTTCAGTATTAAATTAATGTGTTAAAGAGATTGTTTGTATTTATTTAAATACTTAACATCGTCTTAATTATATCAGGCGGACTGACGGGGTGACGAGTGAAGTCCTCAGAAAAGTGGGCGAAAAGAAAACAATTATGAATGTGATTCTTCGGTGCAAAGAGAACTGGGTTGGGGACATCCTTTGGAGGAAATGGCTTATGCACAATGCAATATAAGGAAAGTTTGAGGGAAAGAGGAGTTTAGGAAGAAGGAGGATTCAAATATTGGGTGTTTTGGAAGGAAAGAAGAAAATTCTGGGAGCTTAAGGATGAGGCAGGTGACAGGGCGCATTGCCGGTTTAAGTTCACTGACAAAAGGAATGGACCCAACGAAAGACAGAACATCTAATAATACTAATAAAAATAGTAAAAATAATAAAAGATATGTATCACGATCAGTATGGACACTGATAAGATACTATGCCTATATGCTGAAAATGTTAGCTCTCAAAACTGTAAGAAAATCTTTTATTCTAGTGTGTTTTATTATATTTAAAGCCTATATCCCGAAAATTTTAACTCTTTTAACTCTGTAAGATAATATTTTATTCAACTTTGTTTAATTTTTAATAAAAAAAACTAATGGTTCAGTTTTTTTTTAAATTGAGTAGACATAGACAGACATCTTCTAATTATTTTAAAAGGTAAAGTTTTTACATCGTTAGTATTTTTATCAGACATTTATGCTCGTATCCATTATTCACAAACTTAAGCTAATCTACCAAAACGAAATAGGATGACTAAGGTAAACTTAGATTTCCGACATCCTTTCGATTTGTATTAGGCTTACATGAAATTAATGTCATACTGATAAGTTAAACGAAAAAGAAAATGCTGTCGTAACTTTTTTTTGTCTAATCTTATGGTATAACTTTTTGCCTTGAAATACAAATAAACATTTAAGTTCTAAGCGTTGGCATTATTTTAAGGCACAATAAATTTTCAGATCAAAGTGTAATGGGAAATTATATTGCATATTGCATAGTTATATAACACATAAATATAAAGGTGTTATGAAAAACATGTTTTGCTTACTATTCTCCTCAACTATACATCGACACATGTTTGTTGGTAAATAAAATATTGGAATCGAAAGTCAATATTCGATATTAGCTAATATTTACCAATTACCATGTAACAAATTAATTTGGTCCAACCCTTTCTTCGTGACCATTATAATATTTTTTATTTATAGCAAAATTAATTAGTCCCCAAAATATACCTCTTTTTGATCCCAATTTTAAACTTTATTTTCTATCCATATTATTTATTTTTGTTTAATTAAAATAAAATATAACTGAGTCCTCATTAACTGAGTGATGTTCAGGCTTTTAAGAGAAAAATAAACGCTATAGGCACAAAATTGAATAATAAATATGTAACATCTAATTAGCAACATTAGTTTTCATTTCATTATGAAAATATAATATCCAAAAATATAAATACATTGGTATTGTTAATACCCCAGTTTGTCTCCTGGGGCTATTTTATTCATCTACTATAATATGTATAATTGTTCTTCCTAGATTTTTTTATGAAACAAAATTCAAACATGGGCTTAAGTATAAGATATAAAAATTGGTAAATAAATACACACACATATATGTATTAAAATATATATATATATATATGATATGTGTGGAAAGAAAGAGAGAAAGAGAAAGGGCGATAGAATGTGTGTGTGTGTGTGTGTCTCTCTTTTACTCCAAATAATATATTAAGCATACTTTTTACTTTTTCATACCCCGAGAATGTTTTGTGATCGTGAAAGTTCTCGACCTCGGTATTATAATAAATCTTTGCGTTTTTCTGTATGTAGAACTAAAAAAAGTGTATTTTACTATTCTGTCTGTCCCAATGTATAACTGTCTGTCTCTGTATGTTCCTGACCACAGATCCAAAACGGTTTGATGGATTATGTTCGAACTTGATATTTATATTTTGGGGCTATTTATTAATTCTGGAATATTTGTACTAGTGAGTGATTTTTTTATACCAATTTATTTTTTGAAATGGCAATAGCGAATTTGTTTTAAATGGATATATAAATAGTGGTTGACCTCTCAAACAACACTGTATGCTTGTTTATTGGGGTTAAAAATTAGTTAGATAAAAGTTTAATGATGAATGAGTTCCCAACATTTTGAATGTGTGTGAAATGGCTTCAACGATTTTGTTTAAAATATATATCTAGAGAGTGTTTGACATAGCAAATAGAATTTGTATACTTGTTTTTTTGGGTTAAATTAATTTAAGTGGTGTTGATTTTTTTGAAAAAAATTAATATAAAAAAATACTCTAGCGATTTGGTTAAAAATGGGTATCTGTTAAGTTTTTATATAAATGATTATTGATATTGGGTTTTCTAAAAAAAAAACTGTCTGGTAGTTTACTGATTACTGATTTTTGTAAAATTGAAAAAAAATCTTTAACAATTTTATTCAACATTGGTATCAGGGGCTATTTCACATGATAGATAATAAATTAGTTTAAGAGTAGTTTACTTACAACGTATTATAGAAAGTTTGAAATTTTTCGAAATTTTCCTTAAAGATTGAGTTCCAAATGGTTTTGTGGAATTAGCTTTTCATGATTATTATGAGAAGACTAAGGTTTTTATTTTCTAATTACAAATAATTTTAAGGTAATTTACAACTAACCTGTTTTTAAAATTTAAAATTTATTAAAAAATTTGAACAAGTTGGTTTAAAATTTATATACAAAGTGTAACTATTGTGATAAACCAAATTATGTGGCTGTGTTCATGAGAACTTTTAGACAATATGAGAAAGTGTGTGCGATTGTGTCGTACCATTTATATAATACACTTTTTTGAATGTATAGCCGACTAAGATTATTAATATAGTAATCACTTAAAATTACATTTTTTTTTCACTGCGTCTTAGTATCCATTCGGACTATACGCATACATTAATTACGCTAGTTAAATGAGGTTGAGGAAGGTAGAATATTAGAGGCAATACATCTGTATTTGTGTGGAGGGAGAGTGGTAAGCTACATACAAACTGGGATTCAAACCCAGACCACCAAGTCACCGGTAAACTAGTCTAAAACGATAACGATGCGTTAGATCATCTGACAACCGATACGGCTTATACTTAAATAAAATATATAAACCCATATGTGTTTATGATAAGTTTTTTAAATTAAATCCACCCCCAACGGCAGTCACACATTCTAAGGCGTCAGGCTTGCAATTAACTGGTTTACTAGTGACGTGGAGGTCAAGGTTCAAATCTTGGTCAACTTGACGGGACCTATCTAGCATTACTATTTTCTCATCTTATTATGCTAATGGGGATGCACTTTCTCTAAAATATTGGCCATATCAATCTCTTTAATTAAAAATTCAATGTCCCTTGTGTTTAACGAACAACCTACATAAAATAAGAATTGATTGGAATAATTGTTATTTTTAAGAGGCGCCCTCCAATGTGCCATGTACCTGTGAATTAAAAATTTTCCAAGCAATTTTTTTTTTAAACTTACGTCACTATGCAAATAGTTTATAGAAAAAATATGTTGTGTTGTAACATATAGGGGTATTTAGCTGACGATGGAGAGTTATATATAAACTATTCATCGTACAATCTTGGCAAACTAAATCCGCATTCCTTTCATTACAAACAAGTTATTTTAACCGTTACTTCCTGTGACGATCTTGCCAATGATGTAAAAGGACAGCCACTTTAGATTAAGTCGGTATAAATGTCTTGACTCAAATCTCTATATAAATTCGAAGGGCTTAAACTCAAAAGAGACCTACTTTTCTGTTGTGAGGACTTCTAAACCAGTCGTGGATCTAATAACTCTTTCTAGCTGTCAGATGTGTCCATTCTTAAGAAAATTGGAGTATAAGTGTGTTACTATGTGTGTAATGAGATGAGCTCTTAACAACGTTGCCTACTTTGTGATTTTGAACCTATTTTGCAAATTGGGTTGCTTCTTAACCTGACTCGCCTGAAAATTCCAAGCACTAGCACAAATTATATTCCAATGTAAAAGTTAGAAAGAAAAGGAAGAAAATGACTCGTTCATGCTGCGAGGCCTTTTGCCAAAGGGTTGATAACACTTCCCCTCTTCCTCTGACGAGTTTACACACCTGCCCTTATATTTGAACCTGGACATCATTGACTTGCTCTTTAAAATTACCCTTTTCCTTGTTTCCTATTCTAGATAGACATACGCTTCCATGGAATTTTTCAATCTACATCTTGGCGATAATTCTATTACAGAAAATCTTCATAACCAAGCCAAATAGCCTAAGTTTTAGATGGTTTCTAAAAAAGACGTTTACAAAATAAAACTACTTCAATTTAAAAAAGATGGTGTTGTCATACTGTAGCTATATTTTTTAATACAATGATTTGTGTCGTTTTCTGAAACTACGTCTCGATTCTATCTAAGCTTACACTTCCTTTCGCCTTTCACCTACAACCACCCTTTGTTATGTCAATAATAAATTGTGGAAATAAAATTACAATACTCTTTCTCTTAAGGTAAAGAGGAAAGCTCATTACTAGTTCTCAAATATCTTAAAATGTTATGTTGTTAGCATATGAAAAAATTAGTGGATTTGTTAGAGGAAGACTAAATATAGAGCCCTTTCTCATCAAATTTAGTCTCATAGTACCTCAAATAGACTTAACGATTAGTTTAAAATGAACTAATGTTATATTTTCACACATTTGATTTTGATTTGTTTTTTTAAATAAAAATGGCCATGTCGTGAACTATATTTTGAAATAACGCATCATAGAATGAAATACACCCGTAGAATTGAGCGTGTGAATGGCCATTTCTCGCTTACCTAGGCAACCCCCTTAACTCTTCTGTCAGAAGGCTCGTCATATTAAAACTGGACTGTACATTTAACTCCCTAGCATGTGTAAAAGGTATCAACTCACTTGTGAATCCATTTCGTTTGCTATCCCACTGACCTTATCTTATGTTCCTTGTCAACCATCACCATGTCACGTTATACAGTAATTAAAAGAGCGAGGGTATTGTTTAGAAGGTGTATTTCAAAGGCTTGCGACGGATCGCACACGTGTTTATTATGAATGGCAATGGGTCACACACGAAAACTCATGCACAACTCACACGTCATCTTTTACAAGTACAGTACATGTCGTCACCGTTATAATTGTAATACACATGACCAAAATCCACCAGTGTCTTTGTGAATGTAATATACGTGTTTTTAGAAATTACGTAACGTAACTATTTTCTCCCGCCGTGTGAAAGGAACTTTTTTTTTTCTTCTATAGGTCGGTTCGATAGGTACAGTCAAGTTGTTGAAATGTGATATAGCACACAATGCATTCTTACAAATATGTCGGTTACTTTTTATGACTGGTACTGTACAAAAATAAATTGTATATACTAACCAGGGTCACAAAAGGAAAAGCGGAACGTCGACAGACAAGATATTTCGATTGGGACGCAGCGAAAGCTTTTCATGGCCCGGAGGAATTTGAAACCATTAATCCACTTAAAATTAATTATTCATGCAGATGGTTTTATAATTAGAGAGGTTTTTTTTAAAAAAAAAGGTACCGTAACTATACTGAATTGTTTATGGTCGAGTACGTGATCGGTGGTCTTTTGAGAACCTAACGTTGGCGTAAAAGTTTACATTTCGTTTCTGTAATTTTATATTGGATAGTATTTGCATAGAATAAGCCTATTATTAAGTTGGCGACCTGGTGGTCTAGGGGTAAGGTGTCAGACTTCTGTGCTGGCGGCCGGGGTTCAATCCTCGGTCACGGTACAGATTTATCTGATTTCCAAACCCTTCCTTCACCTCTGACAAGACATCTTGTGAATGTGGGGAATGCCAGGCCTCCACCGTGGTTCGGATTCCACGTTAAACTGTAGGTCCTTCATTTCATCTCACAATCACCCTACCATTACACATTAGCGTAAGTGCGTATAACCCGAACGGGTAGTAAGACG
>CABFVZ010000499.1:364706-378326 GCA_902151445.1 Timema monikensis | reverse complement strand
CCCCCCCCCCCCCCCCCAACCCCCAATAATATGCTTGAGTGAGACATTCTTGGTATCGTAAAAGAAACCGCGAATGGCTTAGTTTGGAAAATTGAAAATTCACGTTTGGAGCAATACATAAACGAATAAGGTACATTTTTACTTTCTCACGATGCTTCTGGTAGAGACAATATTGTGATCATAAAAAAAATCGCCATGTTGATGGAAGTTAACGTTTCATGACCCACTGAACCCCAAATGTGGCTTTTGTGATATTCCATCTGTGAGTGTGTCTTTCGTTCTGTATCTCGGCCTAGAGCCGAAACTATTTTCCCGATCAGCCTAAAACTTGGTATTTAGGGTTTTAATCAGATTCCCCCGATGAATTTTTTTAATTCGATATCTAACGCTAAAAAAATATGGGTATCTATGTCCTGTTTAAGTTAAGAAGGGTGGTTTGAGAGGCCTTTTATTCTATCATAGCCTAATAAATATACCAGGCCGCCACCGTGGTTCAGATTCCACGTTAAACTGTAGGTCCTTCATTTCATCTCACAATCACCCTACCATTACACATTAGCGTAAGTGCGTATAACCCGAACGGGTAGTAAGACGCGGTGCTAATAATAATAATAATTATTATTATTATTATATTATGTAATAAGATTTAGGTCACAATAAAGAATTTCAAGACATTATTTCCTACCAAGGCAAAAATACGAAAAGAATCATTTTCTCAAAATTTACTCCAACAATCTTGATTGAAATTAGTATCTAGGCACTATTTAACATTTGAAACAAAATTGAGATTCGAATTTTCCTGGCAGAAGGACTTTGAGGGTACTTTATTTAAATGAATTTTTCAATTGTGATTATATCTACATACGTTACTTTCTGAGAAATTAAATAACTTTTCATTGCAAAAAATGTATAACTAAAAATTGAAAAATATTTTAATTGAAGTACATTTCTTACTCGTTATCTTACAGGTAGAGAAAATATTGTGATTGTCAAAAAATCTAACTCGAGATTTTGATGAATCTCAACGTATTATGACCCCCCGAATCCGAAAAAGTAGTTTTTGAATTTACGTTTGTCTGTCTATCTGTATGTACCACCAACTAGAGCCTAAACTATTTTACCGATCGGGAAACTTGATATCTAGGGTTTTCATAGGGTTGTCCCAAGGCCTTTTTGGAATTGGATATCTAACCGTAAATTTAAGGGTAGTTTAATGGGGGGAAAACGAGAAAAGGTCGATTTTCTCAAAATCGGCTCTAACGATTTTGATTAAAATTCGTATCTAGGCTTTGATTAAGATTATAAATAAACTGGCTATTTTCATTTTCCCATGAAAATTACTTTTAGGGTACCTTACAAAAGCAGAAACTTCCGTATCTACACAACTATTTGAGATACTAAATAACTTATCATTGCAAAATTGTAGTATTATTAAAAATAAAAAAACTTTTATATGAAATACATTTTTATAGAACCAACAGTTTGAGATATTGGCAAATATATTAATACAATTTTGTGAGCTTTAGTTGTAAATAGATACTACTTAAGTTTTAACGCAATAATTCTCCAATGCCATAGAGAATTTAAATATAAGTAAGTCTCTCAAAAAGATGATGTTGATTTCCTTAAAACTCTTAGGAGAAATGTTTGTACAACAATGGCCTATCTCCAGTTTAGACTCAATAGTCAACATTTACATTTTTTATTGGTTCAATTTATGAATAAGGAATTTAATAGCAATGCGATGGCATAAAGATTTGCAACACCTAATAAAATGTCGAAAATTTTATCCGGAAGTTGAAATTTAAATACGAAGTGTTGACCCTTGTGGACCCAATATTCATCTTTTTTATCGGTCCAAACATACAAATGAGGACATTAATTTTTTTTAAATAAAATTATAAAATTTTAAACCAGGACTCAAAAAATATTTTACCTAAATATATTGCAATTTATGCTTGGGTTTGCTAGTATATATTTTTTCGTTTCAAATAATATATTACAAGTTTTGAGTAAATATCTCCATTTTTAAACAATGGAGCGAGAAAGTCCGTGCGGGGTTCCGTATTATTTATTTTTAATATAAGAGCAATAGTTCTTGAATTATAAGCAAATAAGTATTTTTATAGGGGGCATTGAAATAGGCAATTGATTGTTATGTTGTTTGTTGGGCAGATTTGTTCTTCTTTTCTCAATGTTTCTGTAACAACGTATATTATTTAATTTTTGCTCTTTGACAGATATGATGAGCTTTTTTTCAATTATTTTTCTGCAACCAAGTAAAGTATTTTGTTTCACTTTATCATACGAGTTTTAAGTATGAGTAATTAAATGAGTGAGAAAGTATATGCGGTGCCCTGTACCATTTATTTGATATGAGTTATATAAATAATACATTATTTTCATACCATCCGTATTATTTCATCAGTATGATACTAGAATTATTTTATTTAATATGAAAATGGGTCTGTTACAGCCCCCTTAGTAATAAAGAGCTATCGACGGCTATGATACGATTTAATATTTTAGTTTTGTTTCACAAAAATGTCTAATATTCAAAAATATGTATATACTTAATGTTAAAAATTCGCTTTAATTTTTAACTAAAAGAATTATTATTTTTTTTAACTTTTTTTTACTAAGTAATATTATTAAAGTTTCACTTTCGTTCTGCGTATAAATCCAGCTCCGTCAATT
Organism: Timema monikensis; assembly: GCA_902151445.1. Classification (NCBI taxonomy): domain Eukaryota; kingdom Metazoa; phylum Arthropoda; class Insecta; order Phasmatodea; family Timematidae; genus Timema; species Timema monikensis. The sequence continues at coordinate 375,629 of CABFVZ010000499.1, read as the reverse complement.
ACGATAGTAGTTACCATGCATACACTATACCTGTTGATGATCAACTAAGCTCGTGGTAACGTTGTGCATCTGACAGGTTGACAGTTTAATCAAAGCGCGATTACCCGAGCTAAAGCCGACCGCTCCCCTTGTGCATCAGTCTATAGAAATAGGCCTACACATTGTCAGACAAGGGATTAGAGGTTCTAATGTAAACATGGGCACACCTATTGATTTCTTTATAACCGAGTCTTACTACCCGTTTTGGCTATACGCTTATATACTGATTACTCAATGTTTTATGGATGAGAATAACATGTGTAACACCATTTGCGTGGAGGGAGAATAGAAAAACCACACTTAGAATATCCAACCGGTATTCGAACCCGGATATTCTCGTCAATGGCAGTATTTTCTTAAGCGATAATGACGCATTAAAGGATGCGGCCACCGAGGTGGGCTAATTGCATAGTTCATCTACGGTGGGAGTGTAGGTTAGTGACAGCAGAATGTTCTTTATTGCAAACATTGGCTGAAGGTCACCAATTTCAACCTATTAGTAAATAACTATTATTATTAATATTATTATTAGCACCACGTCTTACTACCCGTTTGGTTTGTACGCACTTACGCTAATGTGTAATGGTAGGGTGATTGTGAGATGAAATGGAGGACCTACAGTTTAACGTGGAATCCGAACCATGGTGGATGCCTGGCATTCCCCACATTCACAATTTGTGATTAATACAAATAACAACTATTGTGTGTTTAGTAATAATATATTATCAATAAAAAATGTTATCAAACGATTCTAATGATACTTTCAGCCGCTAATATTGAAATAAAGAACACACTGCTAGCTCTTGATTTTAGGTCTTATATGGTCATACCTAGAGGCCAAATTGTGATTTTTACTATATAGATTAATAATTTATGATTTTGGAAATTTTGAATTTTTTCCAAAATGCCTTTGATAATTTCGTTCAAAATGGGTACTAAGGGAAAGTTTAATAAATAAGAATGTATGTATGTTTTTTCTAAAAATTATCATTTGAGGCTAGTTTACTCAAGATTAAATTTGAACAGTTTAAACTTTGTTACAAAATATTGCTTTTAAAAATTTTTTGTTCAAAATTAAGAATTTCTCGTATGATTATAAAAGCGTAGTTTTTATTTTACGAGAAAATATTATTTAAGGATAGTTACCTAATAACCGATTTTGAAGAGAAAAAAAATTCTCGCTACATTAAATCACCATTTTTCAACCGGTGTCAGATAAGGTTACCAATCGTCCCGGATTGGATCGGGACAGTCCCGAAATTTAGCTCGCTGAACCACACCTGGTATACCAAATATTTTCTCTCTCTTAATAAATAACCCCCGCTTCAGTAGCCGAATGGCCTATGGCATCACTCTAGTGTTGGACTGGCCTGTTGATGGTGGGGTTCGAATCCCGGTTGGATCTACTGAGGTTGAATTTTTCCAAAATGGTTTCCCACTCTCCTTCCACACAAATTCAGGTAGTTTACCTCTAAAATTCTTTCTTCCTCATTCCTACCTCATCAGAGTAATTATTATGTATGCCTATAATCTGAGCAGGTAGTAAGAAGCGGTGATAATACATAGTAAAATATAACGGAGACATCGCACGTAAACTTATCATGGTCCTGTCTACTACAGATTCTTATTTGATGTCCCGTAATTAAATGAGAAATATTTGGCAACTCTAGTGTCAGCACTAAGGCAGCGGTAGCTTAAGAAAAAGTCGAAAAGAAACGAGAATAAAAAAGGAATATAAACAACTCCATGGAAATATACCATAAATATATTTTTTTAAATAACACAATAAGATTTACTTATTGATCTCTTAAACACAATCTTAACACTCGTTTAATTTGAAAGATACATACATGCATACATACATATATAAATGCATGTACGTATGTACGCATACATACAAGTATACACGCATACATACATACATACATACATACATACATACATACACATAATATACATAGACACATATACACACATTTACACATTAACACACATATCTAATCACGCCGTTCCCTTACGGTGTAGGCAAGAAACTGTGAATATAGCTCAAAAAGCAACAACCAATACTTATATATTCTCGATTTCTTCACACTTCCTTGTCCTTGCATATTCCCTTCACTTCAACAAAATCCATAAACTGAGCTATTTATCCTCTTTTATTCATAAAACTATTAATGTTTCTTTTTGTTACACATTCAACTACAACATTTAACCACGTCTTACATGACCTACCCCTTCCTTTTGACCCACACACTCTACCTTCATATATTTGCTTAGTCACTCGATCCACACTCATCCTCTCAATATGCCCAAACTAACTTAAAATATAAAATATCTTTATAAAAAAAACTCATGTGCTTCGACCATTTATTTAAAATAATCTAAAACAGTGTTCCTCAAAGTGTGGTCCGTGGTGGCTTATCAAGTGGTCCACAGAACCCCAGGAAGTTTCGTAATAATAATGGATTAAAGAATGTTGATCAGATATAATACAGAAATTCTAAATGTAAAATATTGAGTATGTAATAACTATACTATGCTATATTTCTTTCCTCGGTAGACATAAGTCACTTAGAAAAGGAAGACTGAACCAACCTTATGTCAACACATATGAACCATTATTTAAATAAAATTATGAGGTTTAGAATATTAAAAATAACCAAACAACTATTATTTACAAATTCGATGTAATTATATGTAGAGTCTCATTTTGGTTGGAAGAACAATCAAGAAAATTCGATCATATTTCTTTGCTGCTATCATTGATAACATTTCGATATCTTATTGGTGTTATTTTATAGGTGTTATTATTATCTATCATAAGTGACTGCAGAAGATACCATGATTTGATTTATAAATATATTACAAAAATAATCTAGTAACTTAAATAACAAGCATTACCCAATACTGTTCTTCCTGTCGAAATCAAGGTATGTTTGTTTTCAACATTTAATTCAATTAATTAGTTGATTAATTGTTTTATTGTATTTACAGTCCTAAAAAGGAATATTCTAAAAAGAAAAATTCAACCTCTTTACTCCCCGTTAATTGTTTTCTTGTATTTACAGTCCTAAAAAGGAATATTCTAAAAAGAAAAATTCAACCTCTTTACTCCCCGTTGGTCCCCTCAGTGCACATAGTTTCTATTCGGTCGTCCCAGTGCGTATAGTTTCTATTAGGTCGTCCTCTCAGTGCGCATGGTTTCTATTCGGTCGTCCCCTCAGTGCGTACAGTTTCTATTCGGTCGTCCCCTCAGTGCGTATAGTTTCTATTTGGTCGTCCCCTCAGTGCGTATAGTTTCTATTCGGTCGTCCCCTAAGTGCGCATAGTTTCTATTTGGTCGTCCCCTCAGTGCGTATAGTTTCTATTTGGTCGTCCTCTCAGTGCGTACAGTTTCTATTCGGTCGTCCCCTCAGTGCGTATAGTTTCTATTTGGTCGTCCCCTCAGTGCGTATAGTTTCTATTCGGTCGTCCCCTCAGTGCGTATAGTTTCTATTCGGTCGTCCCCTAAGTGCGCATAGTTTCTATTTGGTCGTCCTCTCAGTGCGCATTGTTTCTATTTGGTCGTTCCCTCAGTGCGCATAGTTTCTATTAGGTCGTCCTCTCAGTGCGCATAGGGCGTCCTCCATCTTAAATGTTGTTCACATAGCACTCAGACATATAACAGAGCACTTTATATACATTGTATGTTCACAGCGTATACATTTGACACCACTTGCAAACGACTGCATTTTGATCGAATATCGACCAACATACCATCACCTACAGGTAATACTTTTCTTCGAATCGTATACACATGAGGTGAGATGGAATGACAAACCACCTTGGAAAGTTTGTCGAGTCGACCTTTTAAGAAAATCATATCCGTTACGCTGACTTGGTCTAACTGTAGTGCGAACACTCTACAATACAATACCCCGTTACCTTTGAATGACCTTGTGGAAGGACGCAACTTTCATTATCTGTCACGTTCTTATATTTACGTGCAGAGAATAGTGGTGACAGCATGCCGTGGTGACTGACTGATGACACACCTTAAAAAGACAAGCAAACTCTTTTTATGAGCAAGATTTATGCAAACCCTTGACAAGCTGTAAAGAGTCGGTATTGCCATATTATATTTAGTTGGTGAGATATTTTCTAGACACATTCTTGTGAACATAAAAAAAGTGAATAATTACAGACCACCTTTATGGTTTGTTGATCATAGTTCCTGACTACAAAACCAGAGGTCCGGTGTTCGATCCCTCACGCTGCCTGATTTTCTGTAAAGCAGTGAATCTGTAACGGGGTCAACACAGCTTCGTGCGAACAAGGAAAATATACTTAAACGGAAAAGTCTGCGACTAGAAAACTAAAATTAAATGCTGGAGGTCTCATTATGCTGACCACATGACAACTTCTATCCACAAATGTTGGTACTATCTTCTCCATTAGGCGTCGGCCATTTGGTAGGTCGGTATAGCTCGATTGCAGGTTGACGCCATGGAGAGTGAATAATTATATTTGAAAGAACCATCATTGACAGACCCTGAAGTTAAATCGTCAGTCTCATTTGGTCTGGATTACCGGTGATGGGTAGGTCGAGATTTGGAACCATATTTTCTCGTAACAGTTAACAGAAGTACCTATCATATATCTTCTCCATTCTCCACTCTTTTTTATTTTATAATACAGAGAAAGTATTATAGTAGTCAGTATTTTCGAGCACGAGATCATGATGGCTCTTGACGGTTTATGTGCCCTGTACTAAACATCCTACTCAAGTTCCCCGTCTCTGTCTGTATGTCTGTATTTCTGTATGTATGTCTGTATGTCTTTTTTCTCCTCTGTTTGTACCTGGGGTTACTGCCGAAATGGTTTAATCCGTTCCGTTCAAACATTATTTTATAACTGCGCCTTACTACCCGGTCGGGCTATACGCCTATGTACTAATTACACTAATGTGTTAGGGATGAGGGCTGTTGAATATAGATATAATGTACACGCATTTACGTAGATGTAATGGGGAAAACAATTTAGGAAAAAAACTCAATACTCCCGACCTAATCTTGATCTCCCCGTAATCGGCAGTCTTGTCTGTTGAAAGAATGATGCCTTAGACCATTCGACGACCAAAGCAGGTTCGTTCATACTCGAGTTATTTAATATTGAAGATTAAAGGGTTGTACCCCTATAATAGAAAGTGCTTTTGATTCTATCTCTAAAATTAAAGGTAGATTAATGATAAAATTTGGAAAATTTATAAGTTTTTGTAAAGAGCTTAAACAATTTTGTTTAAAGAGTATCTTGGAAGTGTTTTGCAACAAAATACCACTGTTTACTTTATTTTCATGCAAATATTTTTTTAGGGTAGTTCTCTGATGACTTTTTGTTTTAATTTTAAATATTTCGATAACTTCTATAACGATATGGCTCCAAATGAATAACTGGTGAGTTATAACATTTTAAATACCATAGATATGAAAATGTTTGTATAATCATGTTGTACCATTTGATTTGATGTTCATAAAATTAGGGATAAGAAGATTTTTAGACAGTTAATTCTAATATAATTGTAGCACACAAAATAATGTTAATTTACTAGAATGACATAAATATCATATTTAAAGTTGCATTATTCTCGCTACCAATCTAGTATGAGTAATGTTGGCCTGTCCTACAACATACTTAAATCAATATGTACATACAACGGTCACCAAGTGGTCTAAAGCGATGAATGTGTTTTGAACTTAAAAGTCACCGTTAACGAGGAAGGTGTGGTTGGAATCGAATCTCAGTAGACTTAAGTAGTTTGACAATTTAATTAGCACATTAACATGCTTTGATGACAGCGTGGTCTAGAGCAGGGATTTCAAACCTTTTTCACTCCAGGGCACACTTAGTACAAGATAATATTTTCACGGCATACTTGTGTAAAGGGTGTATTATAATACATTTTCTATTAAATTAAAATTATGAATAATGAGACGCAGTTGACAATAAGTGTATTCTTCTATCAGTGCCCTCATTTATTTGCAGAGCAAATTGCCAATTTACTTAAATTTTTTCAACAACATTTTGACTGATGTTCTAATATATTTCATAAATACGTCAGACTATTTTATTAGTCGATAAAGACACGTTTTAAATTTGCTCTTTAAATTATTTTACAAGCATGGGTTCAATAATGGCCTGACAAGCTGGCCCAATCACATTTTCACCAATTACATGTGTTTTTGTGTTTTCTGCGATCAATTCAGCAACTTTGAATGACGCCTTAGGTGCACTATCTGAAATTTAAACAATTTTTTCTATGTTATTTGTGCCTTGAGTTGGGATTATGGTTTTTTGGGACTCACTGAGATGTTTGGTGGTTGTATTCCGCTTCATTTGGCTCAGAATCATTGTTTGATTGCTCAGTAGTTATCCACAAAAGATACAGATATACAGATAGAAACTGATCTGTCACAATCTTCTTTTTTGAATGAAACCTTATTATATATCGCTATAACACTTTGGTAAGCTTAACACTGGAACTTGTAGTATAATTATTACGAGATGTTTAGTTAGATTAAAATCTTAGGAAATTTTAGTGCCACACTGCCAAAATTTCGTGGCACACTAATAAGTTCCGCAGCACAATGGTTGGGAACCACTGTCCTAAAACATGGCTCTCACAATAGACTAGACTGCCAATGACATGTAGATCGGGGTTCACATCCCATTAGCGTGGTATTTACTTAATTTTATTCTTTTCTCCCTCCACGCACATATGGACACACATCCTATAAATTCAACCTCTTTCATTCTTAACACATTAGCGTGATTAGTATATAGGGTAGTAAGACGCGGCGCTAAAAAAAATAGTGGTTTTCCATTCTCTTTCCACGATACTGAAGCAATATTTTATTTATTTTGGCCAAAAGGTTTTGTTCAAAATTTTAAAAATATTCACTTGTACTGGCGTTTTCTTTCAAACAACCTTATCTGGGAAACTAAGCAGAAATTTAGTTAAATTTTGGCTACTTTACAACATTTTTATTTTTATTTGTTTATGAATATATTTACTAATTTTAGCTTAGAATATTAGAAGCTATGATGGTGGCCCATACTGCGGTTTCTAAATTTGATGATGCTCAAACAACACAAAATAAAACTTGTTTGGTCGCGTGAACACCGATATAAGTGCAAATCCCAGTAAACATGAACAGTTAGAAATCGTTTCTCCCATTAATTTTATATACATGCATTACATTTTCACTCTGCTTTCTTTTTAACTACCGTTGAATTGTTAATGAGGTATTTATAGTATTCTTAAATGAAATCAGGCTCTAGAGAGAGAAATATCTTTTATATTTGTTTATATCGTTTATGTTAAATAAACCTTCACCTTCACTAAAAAGAAAGCTCCACTAATTTAGAAAACAACATATTTTATTTTTATTTGATTTCAACCAGAGAAAAAGATTGATAATTCTGAAAAATTTGCTCGTAAAGGGATTCGAGTAATTGACCATTTATTAATGCAAAGCCGATCTACAAATCGATGTATTCGGTGGCTTGTCCAAGTCCTAGACGTATGCATTAATATAATGCCCCATATATTATATCCATTTGAAAAACTTAGAGCCCATTGATGAAATATTCACAGATACTTTTGGAGGAAACTACAATGTGGCCATCTCACAGTTCATATAAACTTATATTACAAATTCTCCGTAAAACCACCAATACGAAGAAATTATTTAATTTACGTTAATTTAAAGTCAACAGTTTTTATCCTTGCCCAGACACAATGTTTAGATTAATAATTTAAGCATATCAGAGGCTTTACGAACCATCTTTAATATACCCGAGAAGTATTTATAAATAGGACATTGATAAATTGATTTAAAACAAATGTTATATAATTTACGAAATATTTTATATTCATTTTATTAAAATAGTTTTAGCTGTATAAGTTATTATGATCCATTTATCTTCAAAATACATGTGTGTTTTTTCTGTTTACAATTTTAACACTATGGCTAGAGACGAATCAATTTAGGGGATAGAGACCAAAACGGTTAATTAAAATAAATTAAATCGCATCAGAGTGTAAGTGTAGATGGAGATGGAAAAAACACGGTAGTTAAGCACACAAAAATAAACACTCATCTTATAAACTATTGTAAGCTTTAAGTAGGATTGATTTAATTTATCGATTGTTTATTCCACACGCCCTTGCAATTAATAGTACTATTACATTTATCTTTATATTTTAACAAAGGTTGATGGCAATTACTGGTATTGCATGTTCTTCATAAATGATTAAATAAATAAGTTTTCAAATTAAACACAGGTTAGGGGAAAACTATTCAAATCTGTGGCCATTTCAAAATTATTTATAAATTAATGTAAGTCTTTAAATCATAAGCCATTTTAAATTTCAAAATAATACAAGATAATTTGATTCAAACAAATGTTAAAGCTGTTGTCAGCTCCCCATAAGATTAATCTTAGCTGATATTTACACAAGTTATTAGATACAAACTAATTTAATAAAACCCCAGGCCATGTATTCTTCAATTAGAACTTTTAGAGATTTAAATATTTGTAGTGACCATTTTTTTATTCTTGTTTAACCCCTTTTTCAAATGCTCCAAAATGTTATTCTTATAGCGATACGACTATATGTATATTACGTCTATAAATAAAACACCTATATCATAAAAATACTCTGATCACGAATGAGGCTACTAGTGCATAGAATAATACTCAAAATGAGCACCATATTCCTTCCTGTAGAAACTTAACTTCAATTCCCCAAGCATCAGCCATTTGTGCTCGTTTTCATGAATCTGCTCTGCCCCAAACTATAATATATTACTTTTATGGAATAAAACCGTGAATTTNTTTTTTTTTTTGCGATAGCAATTAACGTCATACAACTTTATAATGCTTATTTAAAATATATGGCTAAATAACCTTTTTTTTTATAAACAATCTCTTTTGTTGTTTATAGTTTAAAGCCCAATACATTTTTACAATAGCACTTTTTGTATAACGTTACCATGTAAGCAATTACAACTATATTTTTTTATAAACTGCTCTTAAAAAAATATAAATACAAACATACATATCACAGCGTCTTACTACCTGTTCAGGTTATACGCATATATGATAATGACTCTAATGGGGTAGAGATGAGGAAGGAAACATATAAGAGGTATTATATCCATACTTGCGTGGAAGAAGAGTGATAAATTATTTAGGGAAAACCACCCTCAGTAGACCAAACAGGGATTCAAACCCCGATCTCCCTACCATCAACACGCCATTTTAACACTAGATTGACGCCTTATACTTTGTGGCCACCGAAACGAGTCATACTTTAATTACATTATTTGTTTATAAACTGCAGATGATTCCTTGAACCTGATAAAAAAACAACATTCAATTCATTAAGTTTAAAAAAAGGTAAAGAAAGATACTTTTCATATATATATAATGTTAGGCCAATTACTTAACAGCTGGTGACTACCATCATCGTGTCCTTTTCAAAACGACAGTTAAATAAACATTATGTGGAGAAAAAAAAAACACTTGCATGTATCCAGCGTGAAGATAGTTTCTTAAGTAAAAACAACGGGTCAGTAAAGTTCAAGGTCACCTTTCGTCCTCCAAAGTAAGATAGCCTTTGAGGTCAATAAAAAAAAACTGTTTCTCTAGGCGGTGGAAGAGGGGCGAGGAGGGAGGAGGGGCTCCATGGTGTAGCTGCTAGTCCGACGATTATTTCTGGCCGCATGCCTATTACACGTACAGCAATAACGAACTCTGATACAGTTACACTAATGTTCGGAACATACTGGCGCGAATTCACGGTGAACAAGCGCCAAGTTCAGCTTTTTGTATTATTACTATTACTATTATTATTATTATTATTATTACTAAGTGCACACTCTCTTACTCAAGGTTTGATTAGAGTCCCTACTCGTTTACCCTTTACTGTCTAAACTCGTTCATTTATAATACATATTTTAGCACCACCTATAACAACCACCCCATTCAGGTAATATGCTTATGTAATGATAACGCTAATGGTCTAGAGATGAGAACAGTTAGATTTAGATTAAATGTACTTGCATTTTCGTTGAGAGGAAGTGTAAAACCACGTAGGAAAAAACACTCTAAGTACACCCGACCAAGATTCCAGCCCCAACCCCCCCTTTATCTGAAGTCGAGTCAATTGAGAGAGTGAGAGATACCTTGGGGGTTAGGTCATGTGTACACCTAGGCAGATTTCATTTATTATTTGACCATAAAAACATAATGTTGATAGTGTATTGTTATTTAAAAGATGTTATATCTTTTGAAATATCCGTTGTCTAGTCCAAATTGAGTCCTCCGCCATGTTGAATAAGAAGCATCCGCTTTTGAGATCCTGAAACTACATTTTATCTCCTTGAGTGAGGTCATTCATCAGCTGCATTCGTCACCTAAACAGTTGGCCTTTTCTTCGTAGAATCTGTGGCAAAATGGCTCTCTTTTTTCTTACTCTAAGGGGGGATGTAAGAAACAAGAGAAAATACTAGTGTTTTTTAATAATTTATAAAAAAACTTTTTTTTTTACCAAATTAAATTAAATAACCCTCCAGTAGAAACAGAGTTTAATTTCTTCATATGGAGACTTCAACACATCTTGAATATGTGTCAAGAGTGTCCTGTAATTTAATGACAACTTTTTGTATCTTCATTTAAAAAGTTTATCATCTATTGCCACTATGTTCATGACAGATATTCAAGAACTGTTGACATCACCACAATGTGTAGAAAATTAAACTATGTTTCTACTGAAGCAAAATCTTACATATTTTGCCCAAAAAAAGTTTAGCTATAAAAACTGCAAAAACACCCTTTCTT
>CABFVZ010000499.1:332706-352822 GCA_902151445.1 Timema monikensis | reverse complement strand
AATGTGGGGAATGCCAGGCCTCCACCATGGTTCGGATTCCACGTTAAACTGTAGGTCCTTCATTTCATCTCACAATCACCCTACCATTACACATTAGCGCAAGTGCGTATAACCCGAACGGGTAGTAAGACGCGGTGCTAATAATAATAATAATAATAATAATAATAACAATAGGCTATTTTTTGGTTGTTGGCACTTTACACACTAGTTAGCCTTTTAAAGATCCTTCCGGAAGTGGCTGTTCTCGGGATTCGCTCGAGAGCAAACGACAGTAAAATGATACACTTAATGACTTTGTATCCACCCGTTCCACGTCGGTTATGTTGTGAAGAGCTGGTGTTAACCCCTCTTCCCCTCCTCCCAGTCCACACCAGGAAGTATGGGATACCCACACCCCGGTTTCAAGTTCAAGAACCGCAGCTCATCAAGTGACATTCAGCTTCTATAAAAAAAAAATTGAAGAAAGGATTCGTATTGTATCATCCTTATTTTATTTGATTTTTAAATTCCGACGTTGTCTCGGTGCTTGTGAGCGTTGCAGATTGGGTATCTTAGCTTAGTTGGTAAGTCAACTGAGCTTAAACTCTCCCGAGCTCATTTCCAGTCACGGCAGAAATAAAGTATCCTTAGGGAAATGGTCCCCTTTAATATTGATGAATTAACGCTCAGGGGGTTTGTGTCTGTTCTTATGTGATTCCCGTCTTACTACCGTGCCTAGTCCGAGGCTATCCACATATGATATGGAAAGTGATGTTTAGAATATGTTTACTTACGTTTAAATACACCCGACCGAGATTTGAACCCTAATCTCCCCCCCCCCCCCTAACTGGTAAACAATACTAGTCATCAAGAGACGTATTAGAGTATGCACGATAAAAAGTTATAATAATATCGCTATGATCTGCGCATGCGCACGTAAGGATCAGGAAATAAAAATAAACGAAGCCTCCTTTCCTGGACGTCACACAATACAACCTCGAGGATTTATTTTAAATATATATATATATATAAATATTGCTATATTATTATTATTATTATTATCATCACCACGACTTACTACCCATTCGAGTTATACGCACTTACGCTAATGTGTAATGGTAGGCTGATTGTGAGATGAAATGGAAGACCTACAGTTTAAAGTTGAATCCGAACCACGGTGGAGGCCTGGCATTCCCCACATTCACAAGTTGTGATTAATACACGGCTTGTCAGAGGTGAAGGAAGAGTTTGTCAATCAGATAAATCTGTGCCGGGACCAAGGATTGAACACCTTACCCCTAGACCACCAGGTCACGCCATATTTTGCTATAAACACTGCAAATGTATTGCCCTTAACTTGCGTTTCCTCCACTCCCACCCTAACATAGCAATGTTAATCATGATTTATAGTATTGCTGTTAGACCCCTCGTCTGAATCGATGCTACGTCTGTTTACTGACTTAGGGTGAGATGGAAGGCGAGAAAAAACCAGTATTTTTGCAATTTTTTTGGTAACATTTTTTTTTTGGCCAAAATGAATAGAATATTGCTCCAGTACAAACATATAGTTTAATTTTCTTAACATGTTGATATAAATATCTCCTGATTATCTGACATGAGCATAATGGCATTAGGTGAGAATATTTTTAAATTAATAGAAAAAGTGGTCTTTAAATTACAGTACACCCTTGACAGATATTCAGGAAATTTTGAGGTTATCATGTGAAGAAAATTAAACTACATATTTGTACTGGAACATTATTTTATTTATTTTGGAAAACAAAAAAAGTTTTGCCATAAATTATTATTATTATTATCACCGCGTCTTACTACCCGTTCAGGTTATACGCACTTACGCTAATGTGTAATGGTAGGGTGATTGTGAGATGAAATGATGGACCTACAGTTTAACGTGGAATCCGAACCACGGTTTATTGCCATAAAAATTGCAAAAGCATTTACCTTTTCTCACGTCCCTCCCACATTAAGAATCCCAGGTTAGGTTTCCAGGACGATTAAAAATATACTATTGGTAAAAATTGGGCTTATCTTTTCACTATGAAGAGCTAATGACCGGGGTATGAATGCTATATATGTTGTTATAATAGTTTGTAAGTCGTGTGTGGATATGATTGCTTGTTTAAGAAAGAACATGTTAAATATCACTAGTAGAAAAGATACTTTTGCTAAATTACACGCATGTGCACTACATACAGATCTTAACACTACACAATCTTGTAAAAACAACAAGAAGGTTGCAAGCTCAGTGAATCCCCCCCCCTACTCCCCCTTTTCCCCTGCTCGATCCCTTCGCTTCACTCTGTAGTTTATTTCGTTACGCCACTGACTACAGGTCAAAAGGAGGTCCTTCTACTCCACGAGTTTCTTGACCGTACTATATGATCATATTAAGAGTGCTCCGAGCCGTAAACGTGACAAGATAGCTAGCTACCATTGCTAAATTAATAATGCATTACTGTTTTTAATAAAATGTTGAAAACATGGCCATTTTTTGGCTTATAGTAGTCGTTGCTTGTCGGCCATGCCTGAAGTGACGGAACTAAGAGCCACCCGTACACACCGTTAGTTTGCAAAGTTACTAAAACTGTTTTTTTAGAAGCATATTTAATTTTTTTTATTAGTATCTACTTTAATGTATGAAGATGAAGCTTATATAATAAAAATGTACCCTCATTTTCGTGTAGAGATGATAGGGTAAGCAAAGCGAGACATCACATGTGGAGAACTCCCCATAATGCACCCAACCGAGATTCGAACTTTGTCACTGGCAATTCAGTTCATTGTGAGAGACTTATATCGTGTACAGTAGCCCCATGGCTTCTTTGGTGCTGAGTGACAGCTGACAGCTTTGAAAAATTACCAGAGCAAATTATGTATTCCTACGCTGAACCATATGATCTTCAAAAACATGGGTTTAGCACCTGTCACTTCTGACAGTCAAAATTTAGGTATATACCTAAATGTTGACTGTCAAAAGTCAGCTGTGAGCTGTTAGTCAGCACCAAAGAAGCCACGGGGCTACTGTAGTCACAAGTGTAAATTTGTTATTGGATGGTCTAAGTTAAAAAAAAAATTATATCTTTACGCAAACTGTGAAATTAACTAAATCAAAATAACATAAACTAACGCAACTTTAAAATCATAATTTTTTGTCAAACGCTGGTTTCAATAATGTTATTTTAACTTTAGCTCTATAAAAAATGTTTTACGTATTGAAAGCGCATCAGAAGCGCGCCATTATTTGTAGTCTCTGAACCCCATTATGGCAACATCGTTTGTTGACATCGGATTAGACTAGCTTAACCTAACCCATCACCCAATAATGAGCATCTATAACAGTTTGCCGCCCATTTCGGTGGCCGAATGGTCTAAGGCGTCACACTCGTAATAGACTGGCTGCAAATGACGGGGAGATCAGCGTTTGATCCCAACCAAGTGCACTAAGAGTAGTTTTCCTAAATAATTTTCCAATCTCCATGCAAATACGGGTACACCTCATTTAATTCAACCTTCATCATTTCTATTATCGTAATAGGTACTTAGGCATATAAACCGAATGGGTTGTAAGATGTGGTGCTATGTATATATAACTGTTTACCGACTATATTTCGAAGAATTAAACGTTATAACTCATTCCCGCCATCACTGTGAGCACCAGATGTGTTTCCGTGTTGCCATAAAAATTTTAAAATTAGCACCGTGTCTTACTACCCGTTCGGGTTATACGCTTTAAGTACTAATTACGCTAATGGATTAGGAATTATTGGGAAGGTTGAATTAGAGGAAGTGAACCCGCATTTGCGTGGAGGGAGAGTGGAAAACCATTTAGGAAAAGCCACCCCCAGTTCACCCGACCGAAACTCGAACCTCGATCTCCCCGTCCTCAGCAGTCGAGCTCAACACGACAAGTGCGTTAGCCAACTACGCCACCGAGGCGGGTTGTTGCCATATTACTAGTTATTTATTCCATGTGAGCTTTTAATACAAGATCTAGGTGCACTTTTGATCCATATCTAAGTAAGATGTTTATGAATTTTCTCCCTCTTCTGTGCTTTCGATGTTCTCCGTATATAAACACGCACAAACCCAAACGGTTTTTATATTTTATTTTTTCACACTGCATCTTACTATCTGTTCAGGTTATATGCATATGCAATAATCACGCTAGTGAATTAGGGATAAGTAAAGTTTAATTTAGAAGAAGTATACCCTCATTTGAGTAAAGTGAGAGTGGAAAACCATTTTAGGAAATCCGCCCTTAGTATAACCGACCGGGATTAGAACCCTAATCTCCCTGTCATTGGCAGCCGAGTACAACACGAGAGTGACGTCTTAGACCACGCAGCCACCGAAGCAGGTCAAACCCAAACAAGTTTTTTTTAGTAGTAACCGGCCGTATCCCAATTTGTTCTCACTAATAAATACTGGTTATCATATTTCACAGTTAAGTCTGATTATGATCGTGCTATTTCTGACCATGACCTTTCTTTAAAAAACAACCAACAACACGACAACGCGTGTAAAGGTCTAGAGATGAGCCCGACACATAGTATTCATAAAGTTCGTCTTTGTTCATCATAATAATTTCCCTTTTTCCGTTTTAGAAAGAATTGTGTCACGTGACGATGATTAATATCTATATCCTGGTATCTAACTAGGAACCTTTCGGTATTCAAGGTCGTTGTTAAGAACCCGTAATTTTACTGGTCAGCGCGTGCATCGATTGGCACGTGGACAGAATCGTCATCTTCGTGTAATCAGGTTTGACTCCCGACAGAGTGTATTGAGGTAATTTTCACTTTCTCGCTATCTTACAGGTAGAACTCAAGATTTTGATATATCTTGACGTTTCATGACCCCACGAATCCGGAAAAGTGGTTTTCAAATTTCCGTAAGTCCATCGATGTCTGTCTGTACCTCCAACTAGAACCAATTTTACCGATCAGGCTAAAACTTGGTATCTAGGGTTATCATAGGGTTGCCCCGAGATTTTTTTTTTTTTTAAATTGGATAGCTAACCCTAAAATTAAGGGTAGTTTACTGAGGGGGAAAAAAGAGATAAAGTCGATTTTCTCAAAATCAGCTCTAACGATTTTGATTAAATTTCATTTAAAAACATTTATAAATATTCTAAACAATATAGCTACCCTCATTATTTCAGGTTATTTCGGGTTTAATGGTGTATATTATATTACGGATTTTGAGTAAATATCTCAATTTATAAAAAATAGAGCGAGAAATTTCGTGCGGAGTTCCGTACCATTTATTTCTAAATTGTTTCTCTCCCTTCTTATATGCGAGTGTGAGTACACATACTCTTAATTCTTCATCTTTCATCTTAACTAATTAGTTAATGCTCATATGAGTAGTATAGTGAGGAGAACTGATTGACTAAAATGATATAGAAAGTGAAAAATAAGATTTACTTTTTCTAATGTTTGAGTGTTTACACAATTTGTTATCGACTCCAACTCGGATTTTTTATACCACCGAATAATTATTTTAAGGCAAGGTTTACTCATTTGAAATCTATTGTTTAGTTATTCATTGCTATTTTTTACGTTAACTTCTAATTTCAAATCTTAGATTTTACATTTTCTTTATTATTCAAAATTAAGTAAAATGGTAAAAAATACGTTAGTACAATTTACAGAAAGTAATGGCCTTGACACGTAACTCGAACCTGCTTCAATGGCCTCATGGTCTAAGACCACTCTCACAATAGACTGGCCTGCCGATTACGGGGAAATCAGGATTCTAATCTTGGTTGGAGTCTTTTTAAATAGTTTTCTCACTCTCTCCGCACAAATTCTGGTATACTTCCTTTATATTTAGCCTTCCTCATTCCTAACAAATAAAAGTAATTAATACATAGGCGTTTAGCCCAAATTGGTAGTAAGATATAGTGGTAAAAAAGACATTTCAGGGCCAAATAATCGAGAAATTCAAAATCAAGATCAAGCCAGAAAGATTACCAAAATAGAGTTTTCTGCATTTTTCATATGACTTCAGTGAAATTGTGTTTAGTAGTTTTCTCATTTTCATTCAATATTTTTCAATTTTGTTTTATTTAAAATATGGTAAAACGTTTAAATGGTTTCAATTCTACTGGTTTTTTAAGTGGAATATAGAAAACCGTAACACGACGTGACGTTTGGTTTGAACTGTAAGACATGTCTAATTTAGGTTCCAACCGTGGACTGAGACGGGCTCTTAGGGCCATTAGCATGTTTCTGTTCATTCATTAGTGCATCTAAGCCGCCTTGATGAAGATAGTTTCGTGTTGGAGATAGACTGCCGATGATGGGGATATCAAGGTTCGAATCTCTGTTGGGTGAGCTAGGCGTGGTTTTTCCTAAATGGTTTTCCACTCTCCCTCCACGAAAATGCAGGTTCACTTCCTCTAAATTCAACCTTTCCAATTCCTAATCCATTAGCTTAATTAGTACTCAAGCGCATAACCCAAACATATAATAAGATGAGGTGCTAAATTATAGTCCATCTTTTAAATGATCTAGGTTTTTAGTGATTTAACCTCGGCAGGATTGAGATTTCGGTGTAAACTTAGGTTAGTTCACTTTCAATATGAGTAACTTATGATCTGACGTTTGATCGTTGTTACTGTATTATAAAATAGTTTGGGATGACTCTTTATTACGCAGAATACTTACATAAATAAGTACTTAAATAATCCAAAACTTATCAGTAAAATAAATACAATATAAATATATATTTTTTCATAAAAATATATTTTAAAAGTTATTGACGGATATTTATAAGTTTTTCTAATATATGTATTTTATAACGACATATAAAAATACTTTAAAATATTTTCTTATAGCTTTATCTTAAAGGAAACTTCCAGTCACGGTCTTCCAAAAGAAAACAAAGTTACAAGTTTTGCTACTCTTGTAAAGCTTGTAGTTTTTAAAGTTACGAGCTAGTAATCCAATTCAAAAGTTAAAAAATAAAATCTGATGTTGAGGCAAACTTTTTTTTTTTTTCATTTAAAACAGGTAACTTTTTTTTTTAATAATTGCTGAAAATCTTCAAACTCACTACATAAATGGATGATTTTATATAAAAAGATATACTTTTTTGTATGGGCTTTAATCAGATTAGCCGGAAACTACTTAAATCAGCGAGAGTAGTTATAAAGTTTTATGGTTTTATTAGAAGAAATATTTCTAGATTAAAGTTGATTTTTAATTGATTTTTTTTGCACTGATTCTTACTACCTGTCCGATTTATTCGAGTCTAATTATACCGAAGGGATAGATATGAGGAACAAAACATTTTAAGAGTAAACTCATCCAACTCGGCGAGGGGGAATAGTGGGAAACTGTTTAAATAATTTTAAAAATATACAATATCCAAGTATTCGAGCTTCGATCTCCGAGCTATCGGCCAACTAGATTATAGGAAGTTGATTACACATGTTGAGATCACGAGAAACTTAAAGTTCATTTAACGTTTATGTAACAATGATTCTCATAGGAGTTTTTAAATGGAACCCATCACTATGCACCTTAACGTTCACTTAACGTAAGAACATCCAAGCGAGAACTTTCGCGTTACGTGGAAGATACCATGTGTCCTAGCCCTCCAATCGTGTTGTGTGGAACGTCAACGGGGATATTTAGTACTTCGTTTGTTTATTTAAGGAATACTGACAACTTATTCTTTTAAGTTTGTCTTCATCTCGAGAAATATAAAGCGTCGTAGCGTCTTGTCACACTTTATATTGTATCTCTAATAAGCTTCTATTACAAGTACGTACAGAATAAGCCACCCTAATTGATAGGGTTTCATCATAGTGAACAATCGGCCCCTTGGTGTTAGTGCGCCTGGCTACGATCGTAGGGGTCCCGGGCTCAATTCCCAGCTAGTGCCCTGGGTATATGAGAGGGGATTTACCCCAACGAACACCAGGATTTGTTTAGTTAGACTTAAGTTAGGTTTAAGTGTTTCCACTGGTTCCACACCCTCATACTGACTATCACCATCATCTCATCTCATTGGGAAATGGAAAAGGCCTCCACGGAAAGGATGTACAATCAGTACATTTGGGCGTGTCCTGACAACGGTACATTAGTACTGGCTAATCTTTTACACACACTGGATTAACAGTGATAGTATTATTATTATTATATTATTATTATGTGGGGAATGCCAGGCCTCCACCGTGGTTCGGATTCCACATTAAACTGTAGGTCCTACATTTCATCTCACCATCACCCTACCATAACACATTAGCTTAAGTGCGTATAACCCGAATGGGTAGTAAGACGTGGTGCTAATAATAATAATAATAATAATAATATTATTATTATTATTATTATTATTAGCACCGCATCTTACTATCCGTTCCGGTTGTACGCACTTACGCTAATGTGTAATGGCAGGGTGATTGTGAGATGAACTGGTGATCCTACAGTTTAACGTGGAATCCGAACCACGGTGGAAGCCTGGCAATACCTACATTCACAAGTTGTGATTAATACACGTTTTGTCAGAGGTGAAAGAAGTGTTTGGTAATCAGATAAATCTGTGCCGGGACCAAGGATTGAACCCTGGACTCCAGCACAGAAGTCTGACACTTTACTCCTAGACCACCAGGTCACCCATAACTAGTGATAGTCTAGATGCGTTATATATATATATAGTAGAAAACAACTTTTTTTTAACCCTCCAAATTCATTGTTTGTGTTTTGTTAGAGTTTGTACGTTACGTTCCGTTCCGTAAATCCTGATCACACACTGTATTTATTTACATCAAGTGAACGATTAAGTTTATAGTGATCCCGGCTTTAGTCGGCGTGTCCACTTATGCGGGTCAGTGATATCTTAATATCTCAGTGAATAAGATGACAGAAGTTTTTGGAACCCAGTGAAAGGTATAGGCATGCGCTATTTTAATTCGAAGTGAAACTTATGTGGGTTACTAGGGCTACGGACCGACAGATTTTCCAAGACATGATGACCACCTAGACGATTACTCACCAAAAGCTGTTTCTAAACCACAGACATGGCCGCTGCCGGAGTAACTTTAAGTTACGACGTAATGAAGGTTTCGTGTCTGATGAGGCAGTATAGGTATAAGGCTGACGTGTTGATGGGTCCGTAGAGACCACGTGTCTGACTGATCCCAACGGAAGTCGGTGACACATCGCATGGGGTAGTAAAAATGTCGTTTTAATCAGAAAGTTCCACATAGTTTGTGAGATAAACCAGTAGACACTTTAGTTTGGTCGGTAGAGCATATTCCCAATAAGCTAATGGCTTTTGGTTCGACTACATGTAAGGTTAAAAATGATCACTTCTGATTTAAGTTGACTACACTCATTATGTAGAACAAAGTTCTACATAAGGTCTGGTTGTTTAATATTACCTAAGTTTAAGTTAAATTTAATGAAGAAGAGAGAACTATATTATCAATACATAGTAAAATCTACAGTTCAGTTATTCTAGGAATAAATGTCTAGATCCTTTATTAATTACGAATCTACTTCCCCCAAATCCTTTATGAATCTTATTTTCTGAACAATGTAAGCCAGAAGAACATATTTTACCATGAGCCACTATTAATACTAGTACTCCTATTAATAGAAAATATATGGTACGGTGCACCGCACATACTTTCTTTATTACTATTTTAAGGCCCTAATGACCTCATTGTGTCGATGGGCCTCTAAACACAAATAATAATAATAATAATACTATTTAACATTTATTATTAAAATCTAGTAAGATATGTGAAACAAAAAAGTATACATTGTCGCAAAAACAATTAATCAAAAAACAAAAGTGAATTAACAAAAACATAAAACATATCTGTCCACTAATTTTACATTTCAAAGACCTGAATATATAGATAAATATACAGGGCCTCTATATAAATATATAGTCTATATAACGTCATAGGGGCAGACAGGATGGTAAAATCCACTTTTTACCATCGCTTGACCACTCGGAGAGAGAATTTTCCATCGTAAAAAAAATAAGCTTGAGATTTTTTTTATAAAATATCGACGTTTCATGACCCAACGCGTATAGCTCAGAAACTATTGGTTTTATAAAAATATGTTTCAAGTAAAATATTTTAATTTTTTAACAGTAGGTTACCACAGTTTTATGATGATAAAATTATTTCGTACCACAAATAGTTGCAGAGATAGATCAACATTTGAAATTTTTGCTTATATAGAGTCCCCTCAAATTCTTTTACATTGGGAAACAAGAGTTTACATTTGGTTTGTAGTGTTAAACAATGTCTAAATACGAATTTTAATCAAAATCATTAAAACTAATTTTGAGAAAAAAAAATTTATATTTATTTCTTCAGTAAAATACACTTAATTTTAGGGTTGTACATCTTATTTCAAAAACTTTTCGGGGTGACCTTATGTAAACCCAAGATACCATGTTTTAGCCCGATTGGTAAAATGGTTTAGGCTCTAGTCCGAGAAATAAACAAACGGCATCGTGAAAAAAACTTTTTTGGTTACATTTTGTCATGAAACTTTGATATATTTTCATCAAAACCTCGAATTCTTTTTTTTTACGATAGCAATTTCTCTCTCTGATGGGTCAAGAGAAAGTAAATAGTGGATTTTACAATATTTCTCTCTGCCCCCATGTCTGTCTGTCTGTCTGTCTGTTACTGAACATAGATCTGAAACTGTTTGATGGATTTGATTCAAACTTTATATTTTGATTTTATCAGGTGGAACTAGTAGAAGTTTTTTTATTTTGACTCTACTGCTCAAATTAAGTGTAGTTTACTACAGAATAATTATTTTAATTAAACAATTTTTGAAGACGATTCAGACGATTTTGTTAAAGGTAGAGATCCAGGGAACGTGAGAAAAGGTCAGTGTTTTTATTGCATTTTTTATAGTAACACTTATATTAGACAAAATAAATTAAATATTGCTTTTGTACAAATATAGATTTTAATTTTCTTCGCAAGGTGATATCAACAGTTGTTGAATATCTGTCATTAGCATAGCGACATTATCTAACAAACTTTATAAATAAAGAGGAAAAGTTGCCATTAAATTTAAGGAAATATTTTACAGATATTAAACAACGGTTAAAGTCATCATAACATCATCATGTTTAAAAGTAATATGATTTATTTTGACTAAATTTTTTTTTATAAAAACTGCAAAAAAATTCCTTTTCTCGTGTTCCCTACATCCCCACCATAGAACGGATCTAAAAGAGATTTTGAGCGCCCATATAAAAGTGTATACTTGGTTTAGGGGTAAAAATTCGTCGAAGGCTAGTTTACTTACGAGTGATTTTAGAAAATTCAAAATATTTTGAAACTGCCTCTAACTCTTTTGTTTAAAATTTATATATGATTGTTTACGATGAGACAAAACGAAATAAACCTGTATACTGTTGTTTTTTGGGGGAGGGGGGGGGGGAAATTCGATCAAGATTAGTTTAGTGATATTTGATTATAAATTTGAATATTTTAAAAAATGACTGGAGATTTGACCCAAATGGATGGACCTATTTGCTAAGATTTATACATTAAATATAATATTATATATTTGTTTTAACATAAAAATTCGTTTTATAGTAATTTATCGATTACTTATTTTGAATTTATTTTTTAGTTGTTATAATGAATGTGTTCAATATTGATATCCGGGGACTATTTTAACTTATCAACAACAATGTATGATTTTTTTTAATATACTAATTTAGGGGTAGTTTACTTACGATATACTATAAAAATAATCACAATTGACTTTGAGATTAAAATGGGAATCTGAAAATAGTTCTTCATGATAAATAAGACGTTTTTAATTATGAACTAACTTTACCAATCCATGCCGTAAATATATTGGCTATAAAAGAGCGACGATACCATCCTGTTAGTAACGGGATGAACTCTTTGACCTCAGATAACAGTCATTCACAAAATAAATAAATAAAACACTTGAGGAGAGCTCTTTGGGATTTTCCACGTCTACGTGTAGAACCGGATTCTCACCGTATGCTAAAATGTCGACTGGCAAACAAAATAAAATATATATTCAAGGTTGAAACGTCTGTGGCAGCATTTCAAGGTTCAATATACATAGTGTATATTTATATTACATTTACAGCTTTTTATATAATATGATTTTAGATATGTTTGAACAATTTTAAGAAATATTACTTACAAACAAATTTGAATGGACAAATCTGAAAGTTGTTTGGATGCTATCACGTGTGTGTGTGTCTGTGTGTGTATATATAACCACATATACAACCCGCTCCGGCTATACGCAAGTATTTTTTCACTACGTATTACTACCCATTCATGTCATACGCATATATGGTTATTACTTTATTGGTAAACTTCCCCATTGTGTAGTGGTCAGTTCACCTGGCTACGAGCCTAAGGGTTCCGTGTTCGATACCCAGCTGATACCAAGGGTATTTTTTATCGACAGGGACACGATAGACATGGGACCAACTGCTTTACATCCCCCTCCTAAGGAAGTTATGCTACGGATTTTTATATCTCAAGAAAAATCGGTCAATCCCAGCTGGGTTTGAACCCACTAGCATCGGGTCATTAGGCGTGCACTTTACCCTAAGGCCAGTGAGATTGACTGTTGGTTTTATTTTAAGAAAATAAATTATACCAATATGTAATTATATAATTATATTAGAAGCATTTTACAACACTTTTTATTGATAATATACTATTACTAAACACAAAATAATAATTTCTGAATAGGTTGACATCAGTTATTTTCAACCAATATTTTGGATAACTTTTTCTTAGCTGTCATTTACCTACTTCTTCAATTTATGGTGTATTTATATATTAACTATCCAAATCAAGGTTAACGAATTTGAAACTAAAGAATATAGAATATTAAATAAATAGCTAAATTGCTAAAATGGTGGTTTGAATTTTACAGTCAAAAACATTAAAAATAAATTAGGATAGAAAAGGTTTTAAATCCAGATTAATTTAAAAAAAACTCAAAGAGTAAAAATAAACAGAGTTCATCCAGGTATTTTTTTTAAAACTATGTATATTGGAAAATGGAAGTATTTATCGTTATTCTAAGTCAGCTCCGTGGTTGAGGCAAAGTTCTTCAATTTTTACTCTAGGCAACACGAAAAAATAAAAAACCGTTTGAAAGCTCAGAGAAGCAATACTTAAGTTACGTAACTTTACCAAACACAAATTACGATCTTTGTCAGGAATGGCTTATACTTGTCACGGAAATCGTGATGCCAAACTATTTGACGATTATAACAAAGTTGCATAAGGAATTATATAACTCTACTTTAAAATCCGGTAGCATTATTATAGCTGGAGGTAACAGCGATTATATTATGTCTATGAACTTCCTGAATCAGTTCAATTAATACGATAAAGGCTTATGTTTATTACAAATTATTAATTCAACCCAGGACCGTGCGTTTAAGATGTTTAGGGAGGGCGGGTTGAGAGAAGTAGTTTTATAGTTTTTACCTACAAAAAAGTTTGGTGTAAAAACTGCAAAATTACCAGTGTTTACATCAAAACTTTTTTTTTGTCAAAATAAGTCAAATGTTATTTCGGTAGAAACATAAGAGTTTAATTTTCTTCGCATGGTGATATAAACATTTCTTGATAATCTGTCAAGGGTGTCCTGGAATTTCATGAAATTGTTAAATGAGGATTTATTGCGATTAATAAGAGGATAAGTAAGTTTTCCTTAGAAAACCAAGAAAAGGGTAGTTTAATGAAAGCCTATTTTTGATTATTTTCTTTCAAGCTAACTTTATGAGAAGGTTTGTACGATAGTGTAGATTTATTTATTAATAGTTTCGAATCAAAAGTTCAACATGCATAAAAAAAAAAGTTTTGCTAATTCACTAAATATTTAGGCTAGTGAGGTTTTTTGACACGTGTGTGGATCAAAAGGCAGGGTTAGACCATGTTAACATGTGGTTAAATGTAGTAGGCGAATGTGTGAAAAAGAGAAACATTAAGAGTTGTAAGAATAAAAGAACACGTATGGCTCGGTGTATGGATGTTGTTGAAGTGAAGGTTGAACGCATGTATAGGAAAGGGTGGTGAAAGTGAGGATGGCTTAAGTACGAAGTTGTTTTTGAGATACAAGCATAGTTTATTGCCTACCCCATAAGGGAAGGGCGTGATTAGGTATGTATGTATGTATTATAAAAGTAACTACTCTCGCAACCAATGTTGGTTTCATTAACATCGACGTTATAATTAAGTTACACCTCAAATTAAAATACATTATTCATAGCATGTGAAAGTAGAATTTCACGGACCAACTTTTGACCAGGTGCAAGCAGCATACAACGCGCTCTAAAAGATTGTTTTTCTTCCAAGCAATTTATTTTCAAGGACATCCCCTTATGATTTCGTATTCAAACCATGTGTAGTCTTTAGTGAGATTCTTTGCTAGTTCTCTTTTACATACAGCTTCATGAAATAAATATTACATCATAAATTCAAGTGTGAGTTGAATAAACAAAACGAAAAGTCAAGTCGAAAGCTAGACAAAACGACATAAAAGGTTACTTTTGCATCCTTAAGGAATAGAAGTGTTGGTCACAAGATTAGTGGGCCTTCTTTTTTTTTGAACCAGGGTTCAGGTATTCAATGGAAGCTGGATGGAATGAAGCAGAATTGCCCCCATGAATAATTTTCAATCTTATTTTCAAGTGAACATATTTGCATTCGAGTGAACAAGTAACTAAATAAAGGAAAATACTAAAACACAAAGTAGTCAAATGTAAATAGAATGTATGAACTTTTAGTGACACATGAAATTTACCATAATCAACCTGTGGATGTTTAATATTAGCCTCACAACATGAAGAGATATAGATATATATATATATATATATATATATATATATATATATATATATATATATATATATATATAATACACTTTAATTATTCATGTTTTGAACAGTACCGCCTCGTTTTTGGAGCCTAGTTGCAAATAGTTGCAAAAAGTGATTATTATTTACACATATTGTATCAAATATATATGCTGTTTTTTTGTTTTCACATCTTACTACCCATTCGTGCCATCCATAAACCAACACTAATAATTTATTAATGAAGAAGGTAGTATTTTAGAGAAAAGTTACCCGCATATTTGTGGGGGTAAGGAGAAAAACAAATTAAGAATGCCAATTCTCAGAACACCAGGACTGGAATCGAATCCCTTCACTCGAAAAGCAGATCATACGAGGTTGGCGTCTTAGTCCACGTGACCACTGATTTGATTGATATATGTAGTCGACCCGCTGGTAAAATAACTTTTTTTTTTACAGTTTGAAAGTCACTTGATCTCCTCCTACGTACGCCATATAGGACTTTGCCTTAAACTATTATTATACCGTGTGAATACATAAAGTCAAGTTCCTGTGCATGTGTATGTGTATAAATAGTCAAAGGCAAGTATCTGGGTGTATGTATGTGTGTACATTCCTTTAACTGTTTATTTTAACATTTGATCATCGCCTCGTATTAAGGCTGATTATATCACTCTATAAGCAATTGCTTTATTCTTAGTAACCAAAATTTCACGTACCGATTGTTTTTTAAAAACGAACTCAAATAAATGAATTTACAAAAACTAAAATAGTACAATCATGGAGCTTACTTAGTGGTTTTTTTTAAGCACTGCTCCCCTACAATTAAAAACAAAATCCTTAACAGCCAAACCAAACTAACCAACCAAACAAATAAACAATCATTGGAACCTATTCAAGAGGAAACTTCCTTTTCTTTCAGGCAATTGTTTTTCATATTAAGTAAATCTTCAAACGTGACCACTCCAGTCGGACAATTGAACCGCATCGATGATCAGGACCTGTCTTCCCAAAGACACAGATCCTGATTCTGATCCACTCATCCTTGAAATGACGTGGCGTCCTTTTTTTTTCTGATGAAAGAGATAGTGTTCAGTGTTTGCCTGGCTAATACATAAATATACGTATATGCCTAGTGGCAGATATTTTCATGATCAATGCATATATATTCATGCACATCAAATAAAAATGATATATTGTAGATTAAATTTTCAAAATTTTTAAAACCTTTAACAAGATAATCTTTTCTATCTCTATGCTTATTACTCTACTCTTATGACTGTTCGCAACATAAATAAACTAATTATTATTATTATTATTAGCACCGCGTCTTACTACCCATTCGGGTTATACGCACTTACGCTAATGTGTAATGGTAGGGTGATTGTGAGATGAAATGGAGGACCTACAGTTTAACGTGGAATCCGAACCACGGTGGAGGCCTGGCATTCCCCACATTCACAAGATGTCTTGTCAGAGGTGAAGGAAGGATTTGGTAATCAGATAAATCTTTGCCGGGACCGAGGATTGAACCCCGGTCGCCAGCATAGAAGTCTGACACCTTACCCCTAGACCACCAGGTCACCAATAAACTAATTAAACCTAAAGTGTTGGGCACATAGAATAAACGTAAAGCTCGTATACTCTGATTTTGTCATAATGGGAAGCTAAGGCTTTAATCCCAGTCAGGTGAGCTGATAGTGTTTATTTTCTCAACTATATCCCACTCTTCGTCCAAGTCATTTCGGATTATATTCTATCTAAATTATACTTTCTTCATCCCTACTTCATCAGAGTAATTAAATGTGTATAGCACTAACGGGTAATAAGGTGTGTAAAAATTTTTTTATATATAACTTAGAAAAGTTTAGTTCAGTATAACGTAGGCGCCCCTTGAAAATTTTTTTGTGTTAGTAACATAAATTACTGTATCTAATATATATATTTTACACTGAACCATAAATTACTACCCTAATTCAATCTCAAACAAATAATATGCCGTGAATATTTTTACGGTGGAATAATTGAAGTAAGAACTTTAAAAAATGAACATAACTTAGAACAGTGCAGTTAACCGAAAGGGTTTAGCTTCTAGTTTTACAGTGAAAGTGTAGGGGACGCGAGTTAAGCGCGGTACTTTTGCAGTTTTTAGATCAAAACATTTGTTTGGTCAAGATAAAACAAATAGTTCTTCAGTAGAAAGATTGTTTAATTCTTTTCACATGGTAATATCAACCGTTTTTGAATATCTATCAAAGATGTCCTGGAATTTAACGTCAACTTTTTTCTTCATTTTAAAGGTTTGTCATCTAATGCCGATAGACCATAACAGATATTCAACAACTCTTGATATCACCATGTGAAGAAAATTAAACTCTAAGTTTCATCCAGAACAAAATTTTTTTTTGCTAAAAAAAAGTTTGTTATAAAACTGCAAAAATACATTTATTGCTCGCGTTCCCTAAACTTTCAACTTAACGCCAATAGTGTAACCAACCATCTGACAAATTCAAACCAACGTAACACACCAAAAATAAGTTAAATTTGCCCATACACAAGTATACTTCCATTTTGCAGTTGTTTTTCAAGCCATTGAATTACGGAACGGGTATAAAAACCGTCAGCCAGCGTCATGAGGTGGAGTGTTGCGAGGGAAAATACAGCTTGTTAAAACTGCAGGCCTACCTGTAACAGTTTCTTTTACCTACTCGTTATCTAACGTAACCTCTACGTTACATACCTTACACGGGATTTTGTTTTCGTTGTTACAGTCCAATGTTCATAGAAAGGGCCTTTTAGAAAATACAACCATATTATTTGCGGCCNCCCCCCCAAACTAGTTTCCCTTTGACCACTGTTCTATAAATACTTCACAAATGAATGAATGTCTTATGTGTACATCACCAATAATAGGACCCGTGATGTAGAGGTTAATACACCTGGCTACGAGCTTAGGAGTCTCGAGTTTGATTCCCAACTGGTACCAAGGATCATTTTCTCAAAAGGCGAATTATCCCAATGGCCACCAGGGTTTGGCTAGCTAGTCTTAAGTTAGGTTTAAGAGTTTCCACTGGTTCCATACACTCATACTCACTATCACCATTATCTCATTGGGACATGGAAAGAGTCTCCATGGAATGGAGATTCTATTATTACATTCCGACATCCCCTGGGCAATGGTATATTAGTACTGGCTAATATTTCCACGAACTGGGCTACGCATAATGTAGCCAAGACGTGGAATATTATATTATATGATCAAAGAGTGTTCTAAATGAGTGATCAGACCAATTTACAGATCTCAATGGTGTGTCGTAAAGTGTTACCAGAGTAAGCAGAGCTTGTTAAACTTGAAGAATTATATAAAATATTCGAGCACCGCGATGGGCGCTAATTGAAGAATTATAGAAATATTCTTTTACCACGGTGGGAGCTAATTTTTGTGTTTCTGTTTAATTAGCTGGTAATTGCTCCGTGATCGAGCACTAATTAAAGCGGTACGGTACTTTGATGATATAATTGGTATTTATAGCCCTGTGATTGAGCGCCAGTTGTTGAACTCTTGAAATAATACACAATTATTAGGTTAGATGTTATTTTATTTTAATGTTACTATTGTTTTAATAGTAAAACTGATCATGTTAGTAATTTCGAGACGCGACTGATAATGAATTAAAACGCGTACGAAGCTAGTGAGCCACTCTGTGAGCCACTGCCCTTCTGACACTGCTTGACACTGTCCTTCTGGCACTGCTAGTGATTTCACCACGGCTAGTTTATATAACTCACTTCGAAAAGAACACTCTAGAAGAATTTGTAAAAAAATTAAAATACAACAAAAAATATCTCTGTCGCAGTAGAAGGTCCGAGAGCCGGAAGTTGCCTCAATTTACCTTTTAAAATCTCCCTTCGAACTTTCCAGAACAGGAAGTTATTATTTAAAAAACCTTAAATTGTCATATTGACTCATTGAACGTCGCACTCTGTGGCGTCACTTACAATGGCTTTTGCCTTCTTAGAAGAAGAAGTGTTTTAAGCGCAATGTAATATACTATATAATTTAAATAAAATTAAATACGTTTATAAAATTAGGACGATATTATTGTCAATGCTTTCACATATTCTTTAGGGGCAAGTCAGTTACATTACAAACTGTATCTATGATAAGTTCTTACCCAATTTGACCAATCATTCATAGTATCTGTACTACACACCTCCCATTGGAATGTATTTCCGTTTATATGTGACCAATGAATGTTTTAATTGGTTAGAAGAAGAATTCTCCAGGTACAGTTTAAAAAAATTCTACTTACCATGGCAACACTCTACGACACGCCATTGGTGTCCACACAATTCATTGTACATTTTATGCATTCCATACATTTAATAATTGATGCTAAGCTTAGTATAGCAATACCTGTTTATTTATTAGCAACTAATTTGATTGGCAGTTCAGTTCGTGACTTGGTCGGCCTTCACAATCAATATATGGCCAGTAATTTGTTGTTGCTGGCCACCCGAAGGCACACACTATGTATTGTCATCGAATTCGATTTGTTTTCATTGTCATTACACCTCAAGTATCAAGATTTAATAGATAAAACATTACTTTGTTTTTATTTTGCCAGTGTGTTTAATATTTCTGTCCACATACATAACTTATATCTTGTGACTCATATATCCATCTTTCTTTCAACCAGGATTTCTGGAGTTCAAACTAACCTGTGTTCATGATTTATTTAATTTTAACTAAAATTTATTTGCGGTGTTGTGTCAAAGATTTCAAATCTAAAAACTATTTAAAGTGGAAGCCACATTTCTAGAAAAACCACAATTTATTTAGACAGCAATTATTCAACTTCTACATGAACATTTTTTTTTTAACGTTTACTTTAAGGACTAACTATCAACAAATTACAAACTAAAATAACATGGCCGCAATCTATATTATAATTTATGTTAATCTCTGAATGTATGAAAGATACTAAGACAGGGCTCCCACTACGGTAAAATAAGTACTAGGCTGTAGATTTGCATGAAAATCCCTAAATCCCTAAATGTCTGAGCCAACACACTGGGCTTTATTACAAAACCCAGTATTCGGATCACAAGAAAATTAACTTAACGGATTTTTCCCACCAGGGTACGACTCTTTCTATATTAAGGGGGCATTCAAGTATTACTTTAGCATCTTAAGGAGGGGAAGGGGTTCGAGCTTATTCTTGCTGACAAGGGTATGGGGGGGGGGGGA
>CABFVZ010000499.1:304813-332699 GCA_902151445.1 Timema monikensis | reverse complement strand
TGCTTATGTAAGACAGAGAAAAACGAGCAAAATTGAGGGAGGGTGCATCGCAAGCCGTTTGGACTTCTGGCAGCAATGAAGATGCTGAGTGGCTAAACGAGGAAGAAGTGGAGAAGCGTATACCAGTAAGCCAAAGCTTGAGTGACCTAGCCTCCCAAATAGAAACATAATAATTGAAAGTGTTGAGACGGATTCAAGGACTTTGGTCATCGGATTAAGTGGAGTTTAAGGTGTTTTTTTTTATAAAATAATATTCATGTATTCAATTATAAAACTTTTTTTAACTTCAATTAAAAGTGAATTAAAATTTTAAACTTGTATAATGTTATAACTTGTTTCAATTTTATCTTACCGGTTTCTTGGAAACTTGCTCATGTTAATTGGACGTTATTGCGATATTAGATCACATGAACCGGTGTTCATGGTGTATAAGGCACCAGGGTCGCAGTAAACTGGATTGATGGTGACTAGGAGATTGAAGTTCAACTTTCGGCAGGGTGTATTTGGGAAAGTGAGAAAAGGGTTACATATGTTATTTATCACTGTAGTTTACCCCTCCTCTCTCCATGCTAATGCGGGTTTAATTTCACTAAATTACCTTTATTATATATATATACACACACACACACACACACATATATATATATATCAACCTATTTAAATAGAGTGAAGCAAAGTTAATAGAAACAGTGGTGATTGTACCAAAGAGGAAACATACCCACATGGGTGTGCCCGCGGGCTAAGTCGTCACACTCATTTGTTCTGGTTTCCCGGTGATGGCAAGCTCTGAGCTCTAATCCCGACTTGATATACTGAGGGTATTTTACCTCAATGTAAACGCAGGTTTATATCTTCCCAAAATATATATTCTTCCTCCCTACCCCATTAAATTAACTGGCTGGACGGTCTGTCAGATGAGAATAAGTAACAAATATTTAGCTGCTTATTTTCATAACTAACGGCTGTTTCATTTTTATTGGTCTATATTTAGGTTTGGTTTAAAAAAATGTATTCGACTAAAAAAAAATTAAACTTTTAGCAAATAAATTTGTTATTTTTTTATCACCTCGTACCCATATTTGCGTGGAAGGAGTGTTGGAACCCATTTAGGAAATATCAACCTCGGTAAACTCGACTGGAATTTTGAATCCCAATCTCCAGCACGAAAGTGACGTCATTGACCGTTCGACCACTAAAGTGGGTTTTTATCAAAAAATTTAAATATTATGTTGGAATGTTTTTCAAAAGTATATATTATTTTCTAAGTATAACCTTATAAATTTAGATACCGCCATCATTGACAGACAGCTGCATAGCGCATATATTGATGTGTGAATACGATAAATAAGATTTATTAACTTTTGTGTTGTCACATAAATCTCAAGTGGGGGTGACATTTATTGTGTAAATAAATGTCAACCCCATTGTGATACATTTTGAATTCTTCGGAATATGTAAAACATGGATCCAAGTCACTGTAAAGATTTTAAGAAAGAGGGTGATTGCGTAATATTCTGTTTTACAATATATATTTTTTTATTTGAATACAGCAGCTGTGGTTGTATTCATAAAAAGTATATCGTCCACAGGTATTTAGGATGTATTGTTGATTGTTCCATTGTTAACAGACTTTAAAAAAATCTCTTACACCTTCCATTGTTGAAATAATACATTGTTGTCACCTAAACGTGACACTAATGGATTGATTATGCCCTTTTCACGTAACGTAGGTCGACTTGTGGCTGACAAGTAATAATAATGTAAGGTGTATTGAGCCATTATTTATACTTACGTAGGATGTCAAGGTCATTCACTCGCTCCTTTCTGTATTGTTATCATGGTTTGTTTTTCACGTATTTGGAATGGTGGACCTAGTTCTAAACTGATTCATAAAGGTAGACGTAAACCACACACCGTTTTAGAAACCAAAGTGGCACGACAGATTTTGTAACTATAGGCGTGCTTATTCGAAAGGAAGAACCTTATCTGACCGCTAGAAAATCTACTTTATATACTTTCACGTATTCATACGTCAAGTCTTGTCGTCACTCTCTCTCTCTCTCTCTCTATATATATATATATATATATATATATATATATATATATATATAAAGTGACAACACTACTACCCGTTCGGGTTATACGCTTATGCACTAATTAGAGATGAGCAAGATTATATTTAGAAGAAGTGTACCCACATTTTCGCATAGAGAGAGTGGATAACAATTTTGAAAAACCAACCTCAGTACACCCGACCGAGATTCAAACCTCGATCTTCCAGTCATCGGCAGTCTAGTCTAACACGAGAGTGACTCCTTAGACCATGCCGCCACCGAATATGTTCTATACCCACCATCTTATCGCAATGATACTATACATGTAGTTAGTTATCACATACCCACGACAAGTAGTGAACGCATAGAACTGAAATAACATCTCTTGATAATGTGCCGATACGAATGC
This sequence comes from Timema monikensis, assembly GCA_902151445.1. Taxonomy (NCBI): domain Eukaryota; kingdom Metazoa; phylum Arthropoda; class Insecta; order Phasmatodea; family Timematidae; genus Timema; species Timema monikensis. The sequence goes on along the minus strand of CABFVZ010000499.1, from coordinate 330,236 downwards.
TTAATAACTCTAGTAAAATTAATTGTCTCAGGAGCAGCTGTATATAATAACAGACCCCCTACTGGTAGGACGGCGCCAAGGTCGTTACGTCACGGCCAAACAATGTTATTTGAGCAAGGCTGCGACACAAACCTAGTATCAGATACGTCAGGCAACCTCCACACCGCCTTCTTCCACTGGACGATCTCGCGGGACAAGACGTATAAGGTAACGTGCCTTAACCATGGGCTGGACCAAAAATATAGTCAGTCAAACATTTATTGACACTTCTAAAGACAAATCGAAAAGAGGAAACAAGAGAACGTCAGGCCCCCAGTGTTCCGCTCTGTTGTGTGTTTAGATCTGGGAGGGTGTCTAATTTTGGTTTAGAAAATTCAAACTTTTTTTTCTGTCAACGCTGATAACATTTAACTATAACTAGTTATTTGTATAATTTCATAGGTAATTATGATATCTATCGAAGGTGGCATCTGCCGATAATATAATATTGCACGTCTGGACTATATCACTCGTAGCCCAGTAGTGTAAAGATTATCAAGTACTAATGTACCGTTGCCAAGGGGACGCCCGAATGTACTAATCGTACATCCTTCCCGTGGAGACTCTTTCCATGTTATGATATGAGACGATGGTGATGGTGAGTACGAGGGTGTGGAACCAGTGAACACACTTTAACCTAACTTAAGACTAATTAACCAGGCCCTGGTGACCTTTGGGGTGATTCCCCTTTTGGTAAAAATACCCACGCAACCTACAAGCCGGGAATCGAAACCGTGGCCCCTAGACTCGTAGCCAGAAGCACTGACCACTTCACCACAGAGCCGATTGCTCATGACTTGGTCTATGATTATATTAAAGTTTTAGTAACTTTAGTAGCTTCTTTATGCTGTTCTTCTTACTAAAATCAGGGTATACTTCTGCTCCCTCCACATGTGTACCGGGGCTAACCCACAGTCCAGTTTTCATAGGTACGGCCTTTTGAAAATATCAACATATTTTGTGTGGCCATAAATTATAAAAATTTACTAATTTATTAGTTTATATAAAAATTAATAATACCTAAAAGAAATTAAAGTGCCAGCTGTAAATCACAATGCCTGACGTAGATGCACCTAGAAATATATTTACTAGCTTTTCTAGCTGTCATATAAGGCCTTTACTATGAAAATCTTACTTTCAGGATGAAGTAATAATTATAAAAGTATGAAAAACCGTTAAGACTCTTTGAGTATGGTAGAGAAGTCCAAGCTGACATAAGAGAAATGGCAATGGAATCACCCTACTGAGAATAAGTGGGAGGTTGAGAAAACCACTTGGACAAAGTCAAAGGTAAAGACTCGCAATAATATCGTGCAGAGTGTGTATCTTATTTAACGAAAACATGGTTTAACTTAAGCATCCACAATCCATAGTTACATAATATGAAGAAGAAACAATAGACATTGGATGTCAGAGAGACCAGAAAATTAGAAGCTATGGAACTGAAGTTTTTGGGGAGTATTTTAACTGTTAAAAAGATAAACAGGATTAGGAATGAAGTTATCCGGGCAATAGTTGGGTTGTAGGGAATACGTGTGAGAGTAGAGGAAGCAAGGGTCAGATAGTATGGTTATGACGCCCAATTTCATCGCTGAGGGAACTGAAGGTCATATGGAGAAAATATTTGTCTTCACTCTCTCTTGGTTAACTGTTTCCAAATCTCATTGCTTTCATCTATGTCGGGTGGGTGTATATTAGGGTAAGAAGGAGCTGTCAACCTCGACTAGCCAGCGCGAGCGTTCGGAAACTTCGTTACCCGAGAATGCAAGTGTTCTATGTCCAATTTTTCACTTTTGTGTAAGAGAGCATTGAACTTTGACCTTGTGTATAAAACCATTATTACTAGATGACAACTAGAGTTTGTATCTTCTATACTAATATTATAAAGAGGAAAGATATGTTTTTTTGTTTGTAATGGATAAACTCAAAAACTACTAGACCGATTTTAAAAATTCTTTCACCAATATAAAGCTACATTATCAGCGAGTAACATAGGCTATATTTTATTTTGAAAATTAAATTTATTGCTTATAAAAATGTCGATAGTACATTCTATAGTCGTTGGAAAAAAAATTGTTGAAGGAACAGTGGGGTTGGTGAAGTGGGCGGGGGGGGGGAGGGTAGGGGGGAGGAAAGAGGAATGAGATGAAAATAGGAGGGAGGATAAAAAGGAGGGGGCTATACAGTGATAGTAGGACTGTATTTTTTTTTAAAATAAGTAAAAAAAAAGTTTTGTTTTTATATTGACATGATGGATGATTTGAAACTTTGTTTTACAGGATTCTTTACAATATTTTTTTACGGGGAAGGGGGCTAGTCTTAAGTAATTATATAGTAGTCTCAATTTCACCTCAGGTGAATAATATGCATTCTAAATAAACGTAAAGACCAAATTTCTCAAATTTTGCAATTTTGGAGATATAACACTTACTTTCTCGGGTGACGACTTTTCGTATAGTTGAGGTAGGGTTGACCACACGAAGACGAGAGAATGGCAACGCTGTTTCTCAATAGCAACCATGCATTTACCTCAGAGATTGTACACAGTGTAAATAGGATGGAAAAGGAAAAAATCCCAAGGTAGAGTGATGGAGATGAAGTATATAAGAAAGAGACCGCAAGAATAAATAGATGGAAGGATCGGATAACAACAAGTATGTGACTCAGAGGAGAAGATTGGAAACAAATATAGGAGGACAAATGGTGGAAGTAAAGAGGAAGATGGAGTAAATGTTTACCAAACTGAACCAGCCACAGGCTGGAAACAGTTGACGGTTATGATAATGATTATGATGATACACTAACAGTAATATATTATGAGTTTTGAAATGTTGTCAGACCTACTTTCATGCATACACACGCCAAGGTGTATGGACGTTAGCTTCCAGTCAGGACATATGGTATCATTCTGGACAGTTTTTGACATGTGTAAACGAGTATTTGGGAAAACTTAACATAATGTGTCTTAAAGTATAATATGATCTTTATATGTTGACGGGTCTCTGAATTTAATCTTGTGCTGTCTTTTGTTTTGACTAGTAAGTTGGGGTGGCATTCCCTTCGCTAAAGCTCAAGTAAAAAGTTTCTTAGCATAATATTCTTTTAGGCACAGCGCCTTACTACCCTTACGAGTTATTCTTATATTTAGAATAATAATATATGGATGAGGAAGGTAGAATTTAGATGAAATTCACCCGCATTATCTAACCATGAAAATGGGATAGGAATAGCTGAGGTAGGGTGTACATAAAATGTAACCATATTTATGTGGAATAAACGTGAGAAATTATTTAAATAAAACACTCTTAGCCATCTCGGTGGCGTAGTTAGCTAACACGCTGGTTTCGTGTTGAGCTATACTGCCAAGGATGGGGCGATCATCTGCCTCCACGAAAATACGGGTTCACTTTCTCTATATTCAACCTTCCTAATTTATAATCCATTAGACCAGTGGTTCTCAAACTTGTATGCTTCACGTACTCCCTGGTAATATTTATATAACTGGCGTGCCCCGTGTACAGTTATAAATATTTTAGTATAATAATAGGTATACAATAAAACATATATATATTTATTTGTGTCTATTTACAGTTTACTTTACACAACTTCATATATTAATAAACACAAAAAATCACATGTTTGATTGAGAAAATCCAACAAAATTATCATTATCATACTGTGGGTACTCAATGAGATGGGTACTTCTAGTACAATAATAACCATTGCTTCATCACGTACTCCAAAAATGTGTTCCACGTACCCCAATTTGAAAATCACTGCTTAGAGTAATTCGTACTTAAGCGTATAATCCGAACGGTTAGTAAGACGCGGTGCCAAGTATAAAAAAAACACTCACAATACACCCAACCAGGACACAAACACCAACTTTCCCGTCAAGGGCAAACCATATTAAACAATCTTGATGCCGAGTCCACGTTCCCACTCATATGAGTAATATATTCCTTAAATTGAAAAATGACACTTGGACACGGGAATCGAACCCGGGACCTTTGGTTTATTATGCCATTCCCTTGTCCACGTGTCATTTTTCACTTTACAGAATATGATACTTAGATGCAGCTACAACCATAACTAACATATATACTAGCTTTTTAATCCATCACATGGGTAAATGACTAATTACCCTATGACCATAAATAGAGCATAGCTCTACATTAATTTTGTAAGAAGAAAAAATATCAAATATAAGTTGTTGATAAACACAAAGTGACAGCCCGTACTTTATCGTCAAATACGTATGCATGTATGTAAGGCCAAGTGTGTCCATAAATGAGAGAATCTTTTGGATGTGTGTTCGTATTGGGTTGGAGTTGGAAGATCGTTAAAAAACGATTAATCAAATCTACGATCTCGGTATAAAATACATCTCTAGATTATTTTCTGACCCTTGGAACCAGTATGATTGAGTGCCCAAAAACATAAAAATACACTCCATATATTTGGTGATCATGCGTACAAAAAAAAGGACTCTTCAGACACACATTTTTCTCAAAATAAGTGTGTGGATGTAATTATGTATGATTATATTTTTTAAGGCCTTTTTTGTTATTATATTATTTACTTGAGTACGTTTAAGAAAAATGAATTACAATTTTTAAATATTACTTATAGCTGTAATTAAATAAACAAAGAGTAAAATCGTTGATATAAAATTACTTTGTGTATTATTTAACTAAAATAGGCCATGTGTCATTAAGTTTAGAAAAATATAAACGCATCAAATGTAATAAATATGCATATAATCAAATCTCTTGGATTTACCATAAAACTCTATTGGTTTGGATAGAATATGCTTTAAAACTATCTTTAATATAGGATGAAACTTTTTATAATATTAATAAATACAAATAAATAAACTTTCTAATTTCTAACTAAATATAGCTTATAAAAATGCTTCTCTAACAAAATAAATGGAAATGTTTATTGAAAAGTATGCCTAATTATTAATGTATGTATAAATAAATTACATAACTGATAGTATGTTGTTGACATTATTATAAGGTTATGTAAAGAGGAGATAAGTTGATTATAAAAATAAATAATTGGTACTAGCGTAAATAATATTGCAAATATTTGCACAAGCATTGTGAAACATTGGCGGCTGTGTTCTCGTCTGTTAAATATTGAAGTGCTTTCTGATAAGGCATTCATTGTTTGAAGAAATTCTAAATAATTAAACCTAATTTCTTAATATGTATAATTTATTAACACAAACAACCAATTAAATAACCTTAAAGGTGAAAAAAATGCCATTTTAGTGGATAGAAACATAGAGGCTAAGTATCCCAAATATCTTATTTCAAAGAGTCTGCGGGGAGTCTCACATTGAACAAAGCAGCAATTTGTGTATATTTTGACCCCAAGTTTGGTTACGTATCATACATAGAGATTTACATAAAACAGGCTCTTCACTGATACTTTACTCTATTTAAGAATATCTAGTCGCACTTTATTTAACATTTTATTGATTTAGTCGGTACAACTAGAAAATTCCGATTCTTATACTTTTGTAATTTCCTATGGCAAACAATTTTAATTCTTTTTAACCTAATGAGAGAAATTAAATAAATCAAAGATTTAAGTTTATATCAATATTTTATCATAGGTTCTTATTTTTAATAAGATAGCACGCTAAATTACGTTTCTATCACGCTAAATTACGTTTCTATCAAACAATAAATTTGCGCGTTGAAACTTTGCAACTTCCTGAGTCTGTGCTGTCGCCTGTCGTGCTATGGAACTACTTCTGAATGGCATTAGTAAAATCTCGTTTACATGGTTGAGGGAGTTTACTGAGATACTTCACACTAAACTTTAGTTTGATTTCAGTATGTTTACAGTTTTTATGTAAAAACAAAGACATTTCATAAATAGACTGTTGCTTCAGTATATGAGTATACGTTAAGTTTTATACGTACAGTAGTTATGACGGTTGTGGCCCCGAAGAGCACGGGTACAAAACAGCGCAGGTACATAACAGCGCAACCTAGTGCTGCCAAAATAAAGCAGGCACAAAACAGCGCAAATGTACAGTTGTACAGATTACACTAGTGTTTCATGACCTTATAGTTCCCTCTTTCTTCTCCAGAACAGCACAAGGGGGTCTGTGTTTAACTGGGTAGCAATTGTACAGATCGCGCGAGAAGCCTTAACGTGGCTTTCAAGTTACTGACACTGAGCTGGTAGGGTAGGTTAGGTTAGGTTAGGTTAGAGAAAAATTAGACTTCAAAGGGTGAAGTTGGACAGCTGTTAGTTCTAGTAGCCTAAGCATTCCTGCTGCAAAAAAAAACAAAAACAGACACTTGACTTTTTACGGCAATTAAGAATTACGTTCTTATATACCTGCGTTCTTTTGTACCCACTTTTCACTAGCGCTGTTGCGGTGACCTGGTGGTCTAGGGGTAAGGTGTCATACTTTAGTGCTGGCGGCCGGGGTTCAATCCTCGCTCCCAGCACAGATTTATCTGATTACCAAACCCTTCCTTCACCTCTGACAAGACATCTTGTGAATGTGTGGAATACCAGGCCTCCACCGTATTACACATTAGCGTAAGTGCGTATAACCCGAATGGGTAGTAAGACGCGGTGCTAATAATAATAATAATAATAATAATAATAACTAGCGCTGTTATGTACCCGTGCTATTTGGCAATATATTCGTTATAACAGTTTAATTTTTATATTAGCTATGAGCATAGATTCATTTGAACATACAAATTTTTAATGAAGTAAGTGTCCTGATAATGTTTCACTATACACAAATATTTAAGCACTGTTGAGACTAATATGCGTATAAAATTAAACTAAGCCTATCTACCCAAATATTATTTCATTTATCTTGACTCATAATATTTTTTTCTACTAAACCTTCAAACAAAACAACTTACCTTAAATCGTAATCTCTTTTCCCTCCCCACCTTGAGTTAAGCATGGATCCCTGCCAAGTTCGAATGGTTTCACTTTGGTAAACGCAGACTGTTGTCTGGTCGTGAGTATTGATCTCGCTTTGGAGAGGTATAACTGTCAATAATCGCGCAATCTGAAGAATATTAGTAATGTTACTTTAAGGTGAGAGAGTAGGAAATGCGAGAAAATGGCAATATTTTTGGCAGTTTTTATGTAAAAAAATAAGTTTTTAACCAAAATATAGTATTTCTCCAGTATAAACATAGAGTTTAATTTTCTTTAAATGATTATATTAGAAGTACTTTAATATCTGTCAAAGGTGTACTAAAATTTAATGACAACTTTTTCTCTTTGTTTAAAATTTTTCTCGACTAATGCCTCTAAGCTCATTACATATATTCAAGAACTTTTGATATAATCATGTGAAGAAAATTAAACTCAGTTTCAAATGGAGAAATATCTCATTTATGTTGGCCAAAAAAAAATTTTCTACAAAAACTGTAATAACACTGTAGTAATAAACTCATAAGTTTTTGAATAAATATTTCAATATTATTTATTGACTATTTATATTTACTATTCTTCGGTACTTGGACTGACTGAAAATTAGTCTTACTAACCTCACTTTAAACATTAATACGAGCACTCTTTTTTTCAACTTTTTTGGATACACGAATTATTTTAATATATTTCCTCACTGTCCAAAAATTATGGACAGACCAATAAAGTGCAAGCTTTTGCAAATTCTGCTGAAACCTCGGTCAAGGGCTCGTGGAACCCTGGTTGGAGACCACTGATATATACCATGTTTCAAGGGATCGGAGGGCGGTTATTCGCCAGGAAGTTCAATGGTGTAAATTGTAGCCGCGCCCACTGTATGGCGCTCTTTAAAGGCCAGTCTACAACAAAACGCACCCGCTTGTCGGACTCGCAACTACGCAAAAACGTATTTTTTTCTGTCTACAATAGCTTACGCAAACACAATCGTATGTTGGAACTGTCGGACCCACTTGTCGGGAGGAGATGAACATTGTCCATCTCTTGCATTTATGTAGTTGTGTTGGCTTGCGTTCAGCCAATAAAAAACCAATATGGATGTACTACTAAAATCAAATAATATGAAGTTATTTGGTCTATGACAAGAACGCTTGGAAATGTATAGTAATGAATACAGGATTTTCAATTAAAATCATGTGTATTTAACCATTTAAATATTTATTTCTTATTTGAAAACATTAATATGAATTTGACTTTTATAGTCATCATTGATGTCTGTTCCCATTGGTTGAAATTACGTTTAACGACTTTTCATTGTAGACAGTATATTTTGTAATTTAATAAAAGCGTAATTACGAGTACATTTTTGATTGCGTAGTTGCGAGTCCGACAAGCGGGTATGTTGGTTGTAGACGGGCCATAAAGGCTTATCGCGGTCAGTAGTTTAACCTCCGATATACCTAAAGCAAGATTCAATCATACGGACCGAATCCTCTCCTAATGAAAGTCCTAGTTTTTAAGACTTTCGAATGTTATTTTAACTTTTTGTTCAATCGACGTAAGCGTCAATCGGACTGACAGTATTAGGCTAACTTTGTTGTGTGCATTACTTGTTGAAATATCGCGTTTTAGGTAGGTGAGGTGGTATATCTATTAAATGAGTTTTGGGAAACTATATAAAATATAAATTAAATACCTGTGAGATATAGAACTGAGTAATGTAGTTGTGAGTGAAGTTTGGGAGTCGGGTGCTGGAAGGATTTTATTTTTTATTTCTGTTGGCAAAGGTTTGTAACTTAGGTATAACGTAATTTGGTAATAATTGTCTGCTTTTTGTTTCTTAGTATATTTTTTTGTTTTAGTTTGTTGACTTTCTTTTACGCTGATTTTTTGTTTGTAAGTTTCATCCTTGGCAAGTGCCCTCTCCGAAATTGCATGTACAATTAGTTGTACTACCAAACGAGGTATTTTAGAAAACTAACCGCCTAAAATGTAACCAACCTCGCAAAATCTATACATAACCTCAAATCGAAGCCAGTTCCTCAATGCTTCATCCTGTTCGATCCGGGTTCACTTCAAGGTCATTCTATCATGCGACTTATCAGGGTTATTTCCTCGAGAGACACAACTTCGATCCATTTTTTTATTATATTTTGGGGCTGGTAATCATTGGAAGTCCACAAATACAAATATAATAGTGTGTTCATGTCAGGCCTATATAGTAATATTTTCAGAGCTATAGTCTTATCTAAGATCTATGAAACATATTACAACTATTTTAAAGAATTCATATTTCAAGATGTGAAAAGGTCACCTTTGATAGATTTTATCAATACCTATAAAATAAAGAAAATATTATACTAAATAGTTATAAGTCTAGTCCGAAATAATGTTTTTGAATGTGATAAAATGCACTTATTATGAAAATTGTACTGTGCATGGTGGCAAACCCGTTTATTTCACCTTTATTATATGTTTTATATTCTATATTAGACGTATTAACTAATTATCTTGTCATTTTCAGGGCTACAAGGAGAAGGAAGTTGGCAAGGTGGTGCTTTATTCGACGACGATGGGCGTGGTCAGGAAGACGTACCAAGATTGCGTCAAGGTGAAGAAGATACTGAGGAACATGATGGTGAAATATGAGGAGAGGGACGTCTTCATGAGCAGGGAGGTCCAATCGGAGGTCAGGGACAGGATGAACTCTGACGTCATTCTTGTGCCACAGATGTTCGTGGAGGGACAGCACATAGGGGTGAGTGGTAGTGACGCTCTTTCAAATGGTTAATGGTTGATTAGGGGCACATGATTGTTAAACTTACCATACGAGTTTAGGACGGTGATTATTCTCTCCTACTATTCTCTCAACTGACTCTTAGTAGCACATGATCCTAAAACATATCGTGCTAACCGAGCATAGGTGCTTAATGCCACATCTAGCTGTAATAGATTCTTTTTATCACTGTGTATTACTACTCGTTTGAATTATATTATTATTATTATTATTATTATTATTATCACCGCGTCTTACTACCCATTCGGGTTATACGCACTTACGCTAATGTGTAATGGTAGGGTGATTGTTAGATGAAATTAAGGACCTACAGTTTAACGTGAAATCTGAACCACGATGGAGGCCTGGCATTCCCCACATTCACAAGATGTCTTGTCAGAGGTGAAGGAAGGGTTTGGTAATCAGATAAATCTGTGCCGGGAGCGAGGATTGAACCCCGGCCGCCAGCACAGAAGTCTGACACCTTACCCCTAGACCACCAGGTCACCTCGTATGAATTATACGCTTATGTTTTAATTGCTCTACTGTGTTAGGAATGAGGAAGGTTGAATTGAGAGAAAGTTTACCTGCATTTGATTGGATATGGAGAGGAAAATCATTTAGGGAAAAGCACCCTCATTATACCCGGCTGAGATTCGAACCCTTGTGTCCCCACCATCAGCAGTTTAGTTTATTGTTAGAGTGATGCCATAGACTATTCAGACAGCAAAGCGGGTGATTGTAAAAGATGATTAGGTATATAAACACACCTGTATTCTTAATTAATCGTGGGAAAATACTTTATCAATCAACTATTCTGGCTGATTGGAGCGAAACGTTTTCTAATCTTACTTTTAGCTGATAATAAAACATACTCTCTTAACTGACTTTACTACTTTATTTGTTTTAATGTAAACAATTACCTTTGTAAGGAAATACTGTGTCATTTTAAGTTGTTTTTTTTACCAAATAGTTTTAACTTTGTGCTAAGAACTAATTTACCCTCGATAAACATAGTTATTTATGTTTGAAAATTGGTATTGAAATAAAAAAGAACCCTAGCAAGTCAAACGCCCCAGGAACTATTTTAATGATGTTACATTAGTGCATAATTATACTACCAAAAAGCCACATGGCTGACTCACTCACTGACATTAATGTTTACCTACTTCCAGATCAGCTATAAGCTTGAGATTTGACAAATTTATAGCTTCTAGCCTGTAACCGACGGGAAAATTTCAAAACTTTAAAAAAATATTTTTTAACCCCTAAAAGCAACTTTAAACTCAGTGCGAACATTTCTTTGAAGGTCTCTTGTGGCTAAACGGTGAGACCTATCAAAAAACGGCTCTGTAATTACATTAGTTTACATCCACTTGCAAAGAAAAATACGCACTGGGGGTTTAGGGGTGTAGCCCTTAGCGAGAAAAGCGAGTTATATTCACAAAGCGAGAGCTCAAATGTACAATATACTCCTTAATATAACTTATAATAGGCAGGGATTTTCATAAATAAACTACACAGGACTATAGTTATTTTACAGTAAACAAAAAGGCATATACACTCCATTTACCCCGAAAGATATCATTCTGACCTTGATGGATTATACTATTACTTTTCTTATATGCTTATATTTTGTATAACCGTTTGGGATATACGCTTATGTACAGTTACGCTAATGGTCTCAAGTATGAGGAAATGTATATGAATTGTATACGCATCTGTATGGAGTGAGAGTCGAAAACCATCTAGGAAAAACCATCTATAGTACACCCGACCGGGATTTGAATCTCGATATCCCGAATACCGAATCGGGTGATACGCTGTTGATATGCTTGTAGTGCGATTAATGCCAACTATTAATCGCAATTTAAAACCTAGTTGATGACATTCTTGGTAAGCCGGCGCACAGCTGATAGTGCAGTTGTCACAATTTTTTTTCGTTTGGTTTTGTTTGAATAAAGTTTATATTTTTCTCAAAGTTTTATTTGCATAAGCAGATCATGTAGCTTTTATTAACATTTAAAATGATCACATATGTCAATAAAATGCATCATAATTAAGTATAATAATTCGACTTACGCGTGTGTGTTTTGTTTTTTTAATTTGAGCTTAGAGTTGCGTCCAGACTAGCGAGCCAAGCTTCAAGCAGAACCCAAACATTCGTGCGAGCCATATTGTGCTTTATAAAGTGATGCAAATCGGTGGATGACACATTCAATGAACAAGGAAAAATTAAAATTAGCTACAGTGGCATAATTTATTTACACCTTGTAACAACAACAACAACAACAAAATACAGGACGGACGATGGTGGCAAGCTCGAATGTACTTAATTTTTAGGCGAGCGGAATTTAGGGTAATTAGTTCGCTACACTAAATTAATTTTTAAGAAATTAGTGGTCAATACGAAAACTTAACCCAAATGACACCAAGTGAGTAAACATCTAATTATTTTGATTGGGCCAAAAGTGAAAAAAAATTCAAGTTTAAGAGAATCCATAAATGTATAGGAAAGATTCGCGTATAACAATTTTTAGTTTCTTAAAAACCGGTGACTCTTATACCAATCAGCAATACTTATTTTAGGTATCTAAACAGTATAAATATATATATATATTATATGATAACTAACCTTATGGCGTAGAAATGAGGAAAGAAACATTTTAGAGATAATCTACCCACATTTGCGGGGAAGGAGAGTGGGAAGTCATATAGGGAAAACCACCCTTAATAGACCCGACCAGGATTCGAACAACGATCTCCCCGCCATGAGCACACCAGTCCAACATAAGATTGACCACTACGCCACTGAATTGGACGGTTACATATTTTCTCACAAAATCTACCCAGGGTGACTGTCTATTCTTTGTTCACCCCTCTCTCCCCAAAGGCAGTTTCAGACTTATTTTTAGTGTGCCACAAACTTTCTAAGAAGTACTAGCCTGAAAAGTAGTAATCTTATTTTGTATTATTCCACCATGTTGTAGCTCAGTGTGGTGGTCTATCTGGAGACCTGCACTCACTGAAAATGTGCCCCTAACAGTATCCTGGAGGAAAATTAAAGGAAACCCCTCTGTCGAGATGTGAAATAATTTAAAAAATAAAATTTAAAAAGGTCACGATTTCATTTTATAGTGTATTTATTTGAACTATATGTTAAGCTGCTTTGTGAAAGTATGTGTGGTGTGTGCGTACATATTTCATAATACATTTTTGTAAGATTAATCCTAAAGTTTATTTTAGGGGGGAGTAAAATTTGAAAATTCTACCAACGAAAAATACATTTTGTATATAAGTAATGAAAGTAATTGGTTAATAAGTTGTCAATTTCGATGATCTTGGGGTATAGTGCTCGCATCAGAACCCGATGTTCGTGATTTCAAACTCAACTAGGCTAGATAGATTTTCCTTGAGCTATAAAAATCGGTAGCACAACTTCCTTCAGAATTGTATGTAAAATAACCCTGGAAGTTATGCAAAAATACCTTTCACACTGACATTGGTAGGCCCTTTTGTTCTCACTCATAGAAAATTATAGTGTGCTGATATCATCAATTGGTTTAGAAAGTGCACGTTAAATACCTCAAATAAATTTATTAAGGGTTGAGATTAAGCCTTTTTTAAGTTGATGGGATTACTAAATATATCTTTGGCCCACGGTGCAGATTGATAATCTTATTTGGCACTTGTAATGAAAAAGTTGGATCGCCCTGGTGTAGCCTATAAGATTTGACCATAGTATGATGCATCAAGGTTAGACTGCTACCTTTCAGGGTAAACGGAGTGTACCTTAATGTTCAAACCCAACCCATACCTATTGATGCTATCAAATATCTCCGGTTCACAAACCGGTAGCCAATATTCCTTCACAGAAAGCTACAGGCTATGATTGAGACAACAAAACATTTATCCAAGGACGCAAGTAGGTAAGAATGTGATATATACAATCATACCTTCACTTTCTCTACCTCTTTCTCTCTCTCTATTATGCCCGCAAGGAATCGAACAAGTGACCTTTTCCTTCAAACGACATTCCAATACATCCATGTAGTTTCGGTACCCGCCCATTTCGTTTGTATTTTATCAAAACAATGAGTGAAGAATATACGTTCACTTCTCTGCAATTTATTGACACGGATATTTTATTATGTTCTTTGTTTGTAACGTCATGGTTAACATGTTTATTGGTGGTTATGCAATTTCGTTTAAGAGGCGGAGAAAAAGATTAATTATTTCAATCGCTCATACTCTTCCATTTTTTCATCGCACAACGTTTTACTACCCGTCAGGATTATCCATATTTAAATGGGTAGGTATAAAATCGAATCAATGGACCTCAATTTTAATTACACACCTTACAAATTCCTAGAATAATTCTAGGGAGAGTTTCTACCGTGTGTAAATGGGACACAAAGGCATTCATTAGTTGGTATCGTTAGGAACCTGGGAACTTCGTATCAAAATCCATGAGTACAATAGGGTAAAATTCAATTTTCATAGGAAGAACCTTATCTGACGGCTAGAAAATCTACGAGATTTAATTTCACGTATTCATAAGTCAATTCTTGTGTTCTTAATCTGCCACTTTTTATATATATAATCAATACCTATAAAATAACACTAATAGTATAGTCAAGTCAAACTCGGTGGACTTGAGGTTAAAGTGATCGCCTCAGGATCCGATATTCGAGGGTTCAAACCCAGCTGAAATCGACAAATTTTTCTTTACCGATAAAAATCCGTAGCATAACTTCCTTCAAAGGGAAGTAAAGCCGTCGGTCCCATGTCGATTGTGACATGTAAGAGAAAACTGGAAGGTATATGAGAATATCTTTCCCGGAAAAATTAATAAACCCTTTCACTCTCGCTCATAGAAATTCAATGGGAAAAGCAACGGTGAACCACCACACTTCTTGAGTTCCTCTAGTACATGGGATATATACCAGATGGTGCACACAACACTAACCAATCGAAGATTTGAGTTCATATCCAGCATAAAATGGATAGAAATCACATTAAACGAACCAACTTAAAAAGTTATATGGTAATGAAAGCGTTAAAATTTAGAGGCAATATATTTGCGTGGATGTAGAATAGGAAATCATTTTAGGGGAAATCACACTCAGTATACCAGGCTGGGATTCGAACAAATACATCCCTGTCACCGAAAACTATACTAGACGAACTTAATGTTTAGTCCACATATGTGGAGTATCTCCATTAATGAGTGGAAATTAGTGGATGGCCTCAAACTAGAAAATATAGGTTCTACGAATTGGTGCTGAAAAAATATTTATTTATTTGATTACAGGTTCGTTAAACTATCCTATCTCGTTAGCAAATATATCAGCGCTAGGGATAGTCTCGTGAAAAGTTGTGTTTAGATATAATCTTTAGGTCTAATTTTAACGTATTTGCCTACTTGGAGTCTTCGAAGATATTTTTCAAAGTGGGTTTCATTTAAACTTGACGCACCTAAGCAGTCCGAGCACTACCACACTTAGACACCATTGTACGAAGTAGAAATAGGAGGAAGGAAATGAGCAATTCACCCTGTGAGGCCTCTTGTTTGTTTACTGATAATACTTCCCCTCTTCCTGTGACGAGCTTACACTCGCGATCAGTGGCGGCTCGTAGCTAAAAATAGTGGGGATGCTAATCCAGAATTTTTTTAGCCTTTGTTTTAAAATGGTGTAAAAGAAAAAAAACCTTGTATAAAAAGAAAATTTATTCAGGAACTTGATAAAATCTTAACAAAAACAAAACCCCAAACCTATTTTACTTACTTTAACTTAAATTGTTACAGTTCAGGCTTGATCTATTCATTTAAAAATGAAATCCATTCTTCTTGTTTTAATTTGCTCAAAAAGTTCAATAATCTTCTCCTTGATCTCTAAATGACAACTGAGGAAATTTTTCTCCATTGAAAGTACTGCAAGCGTATTTAGTCTTTCTGTTAAATAAAAGAACCGAAAACAAATGAATCAAATAGAATAGCCGGAAGCAGAATAATACTATAATTTTTCACTCTTCTACACTTTATCACATTCAAGAATATGTTACACGGTTTTTAAGCACAACACATGATGAGTAAAAAAAACTTCCACCATCACAACAGAGCCGGCACTGCGAGAGCAACAGTGCTCTCTCTACCTGACAGTCCAGCCTTACTCCCCAACCCCTCCTATGTGCGCATGCGCACAACAGTCAAAACCCACGTTGCTGGCACTGTGAAGCGCACAGTTCCATACAAAGATGTTTGTATATTTTTCATAAACTGGGGGATGGCTACTGAAGTACTGTCATTAAGCTTAAGGAATATATATTGTACTACAAAAATAAAGTAAGAATTAAAGAAAAATGACTCATTATATTAAATGTTATTGATAATACCAAGTGGAAATAGGGGGTGATGCAGTTCCGCATAGCCTATTGTAATAATTAAAACGCTAGCCTGATAAGAAATGTCTATACGCCATCGTTAGGGTGACATTATTGTAATAATTAATTATATTATTTTATAAATTAAAAGTTCTGGTGTTTTCATATAGTCTTTTATTTTAATTTTAAATGAATGAACTGTTTACTTTTAGCTAGATACCACACGCATTTTATATTTTGATAAAAGCCCGACTATTGCGTTAAATGGATCTTAGCTATACGTGTTCTTGTCGAGAAGGAAGGATCACCAGCAGTGAGGAGATGTGCGCATTACAAGGAGGTATATCAAGCGACATTTCCTTCTCGAAGCTTCCTAGAAGAAAAGGGGTGAGATCATCCAGGTGCGTCTCTTTCCACGGAAAGTGCGTTGTCTTTTTTAAATAGAGACGTAGAAGGATTTCACTACACCTTACACCTCGACAGTTCTACACAAATAAATCTTACTACCCGCTCGAATATTAAATATCGTAATTTTGATTATAGATTTAAATAATAAATTATTGAAATGTATAATTTCATATCATTACACTATACACGAGCCGCCACTGCTCACGATACTATTTACTCATTGAAAACATTGACATGCTCTATAAAATAACATTTTTCTTGTTTCCTATTTTATATACTCATTATGCTATCACGAACTTTTATTCTACATCCTGGAAGGAAAACTTCTACAGGCCATTTTCGTGACCAAGCCAAATATCATAAGTTATAGATGATTATAAAACAAACATATACAAAAAAAAAATAAAGAAAAGAAAAATTGTGACACTGTAGGAGTATTTTTTTAGAATGTATGGCTTTTGTTTCAACGTTTTATCTTTAAAACTGGCTGAATAAAACATAACACTCATTAACATGTAAAACCATCTCTCTCTACCTACCGTGACGTCACAGGTAGGCGACTTCCTTAAAAATACGTTGGATACTTTGATGAAAATAACAGTTATTTCTAGTGAACGAATGGCGGTGATTAAATATATAATGATTACGTATTGATGAGTTTTGACCAAGGCCCAGAGCTGTCATTTAATTGGTGTCCTCAAGTGGTGGGTTTAAATCATTAATAATAAATTACAGTTCATGTTGGTTGATTAGAGTATCTCCTGAAATACTCTCCGAGATAAGACAGATTTTATAATTATCTATACTAACAGGACTAAGTTATCATCACCATGAACAAACAAACTAAAAACTGTAAATTGGTTGTACATTTTTATCAATAAAAAGTGGCTGGCTCTCAATAGAATTTTCACTTAAAAGACAATTCGTCAGAAACTTTCGTAAAATAATAATTTCTTGGATATTTTAATTCGAATTCCAATGAGTTCGAAATTTACCCTTCTCGTAGATTGAAAGTAGCTGAGGAATCAATAGATTTTATAGTATAGGTATTTTTTTGCATTATTATTAATAGGCTTAAAAATCATCATTAAAGATAAAGAGGAAGAGCAAAAGCATTATAGTGACATTGCAGTCCCCTTCACCCCTATATTCTAGTGTATGAGATGACCGAAATAAACGTTAAATCCTAATGACTCGACTGTCATTTTTGATAGATAGCATTACTGTAATATTGGTAGAATTATAATAATATATTTATGTATTTTGAATGTGAATTGTAAAAAAAAATATGTTTGTATCTACTAAACCTACCTTCCTAGCACGATTCAATTGAAGTAAGCTCAATTTGTCCTCTCATTTATGACAGGTATGCCGAGTCTTTTTTTTTTTTTCAACTAGATTGGTTTTATTTCCTTTCTTGAATTGTACACATACAAAAAACCAAAACAATCTTACGACGTGCGGTTAGATAATTGCACTTTGGTTTGCAGGGAAAGTTGGTTTACGAAAGAAACAAACCCTAATCTAAAAATCAAATCTGATTTTTTTTTTTATTTCTATATTATCTCTCTTTTTTCCATTCCTTCTCAACCGTGCACTCTCTAAATACGTTATTTGCGGTGTTAGCTTGAGCTCAGTAAGAATGTTTGATGTTGTAAAGAAAAAAAAAATTACTTGAAACGAGAATGGTATTCATATTACCAAACAGAGATTTTTAATTTTTTGTACACACATAAGAAAAACCAACACGTTGGCAATTTGTTAAATTTGACGATTTTCCAAGTACTTTAAACCTTAAATTATTTCGCTATACTATTTGAGAAACTAATTTAACTGTCCACTAACTTTTAAAAGTATCATTTTAATATGTGTTCGAACACTTTTTTGTTAGTAGACGAGATTGTAATGAGAGTTTGAATCGGTGTAAATTCATGCGATTGTTTTGTCTACGATTTGCGCTCGATATAAATTCTTCAAAGTTTACTAAATAACACAAGCGCCAAAAAAAAGTGTTTTGGCTACATCTATGGTTGATGATGTTGAGGGTCTTCCTGAAATATGATGAACCACTTCTTATAGATTTTGGTTCAAATATTTGTGGGGTCATAATTTAGTTTTCTCGTGATTTGAGAGCAAGGGAAGTATTTGTGATCATTAGCTCACTACAAGTTTGTTTTCTAGTAGGTCTATAAAGTTTAATTAGAGGATATATAAAATATTGCGCGTCTGGATTACATCACTCGTAGCCCAGGAGTGGAAAGAATAGCCAGTACTAAGGGTGACCTGGTGGTCTAGGGGTAAGGTGTCGGACTTCTGTGCTGGTGGTTCAGGGTTCAATCCTTGGTCCCGGCACAGATCTATCTGATTGCCCAACCCTTCCTTCACCTCTGACAAGACGTGAATTAATCACAACTTGTGAACGTGTAGAATTTCAGGCCTCCGCCATGGTTCGGATCCCACGTTAAACTGTAAGTCCTCAGTACTTTTCACAATCTCCCTACCATTACACATTAGAGTGAGTGCGTACAAACCGAATGGGTAGTAAGACGCGGTACTAATAAAAATAATAATAGCTAGTACTAATGTATCGTTTCCTAGGGGACCCCTTAATAAATTAATCGTACATCCTTTCCATGGATGCTCTTTACATGTCCCAATGAAATGAAGTGATGGAGATCGTGTTAATTGTTTCCACACCCTCGTACACACTAACTAACCATTGGGGTAATTCCCTTTTCGGTAAAAAATACCCAAAATATCAGCCGGCAATAAAACCCGGGATTTTTAGGTTTGTAGATAGGTTCACTGACCACTATACAACAAGCCCGGTTATTTAAAGGATCATTAATAAATTAATCTTAAATATTGTTTTTCAAACTGTGGTACACGTACCAATCAGAAATGGTTTCAAGGGCTACGAGATTTCCCATTTACTTTTATTAATTATAACATATTCTCAGTATTAATGGCCACCTTTATGATCTAGTGTTTAGAGTTGGATACAGATCCAGAGGTCCTGAATTCAATCCCCATTACATCTCTATTTTTATAAAGCAATGGATCTGGAAGGGGGTTTTAGCTCAGCCTCATAAGGAAAAATGAGAAGCTTTTTGAATGAAAAATCAGCGGCAATCTATAAAACTAAGATTAACGATCGGAGGGTTCACTATACTGATAAAATGACACCATTTATCAGTAAGTGTACTTGAATTAGCGTGAGAAAACTATAATACAAACAAACTGTGGTAAAACATCCAAGATCCTCCTGTAGGGACTAGAACCCTAACAATCCCGTCAGTATCAACTATTCACACGATATTTTATTTAGAGCAATGTAAGATACATTTGTGTAGTTCTTCTCCTTCTTTAGTCAACAGCCCAAAGGTTGGTTTGATGTGATTTTTATAGCCATCCGAAGCTGGACATGCACTCAGCACTTTGGCTGGTTAGTGCTGACAGCACCATCTGTTAGAAAGCCCATGTACAAGGGAAGTTCAGGAAGAGGGGTACATCCTCATTGTCTTCCGCACAGAGTTTCTTTGAGCGAGCGTGAAAGGTCCTGACAATTTTTTCCGGGAAAGGTATTTTCGCATACTTTCCAGGGTTCTTTTACATGCCGCAATCGAGATGGGACAGACATCTTTACTTCTGCTAAGAATATTTATCGCTCAAGAAAAATCCGTTGACCTCAGCTGGACTTGAACCCCCGAACATCAGGTCCTGAGGCAAGATCTTTATCTCAAAACCACCTAGGTTAATACTTATGTAGTTATATAATGTATATTCATGTTTTCCAAGAAGTAAATAAGGAAATGAATAATTATTTTTTTATTAAAGTGAAACAAGTTTGTTATTTGTTTGTTTTTCACGTTTTTTCTTATTACATGATTAGTATGTATTAGGGGCCTATATTATTACTTAAAAACATACTGCCATGCAATACATGGCCTATTTTTGGCACTTTATCAAAGAAGGAAGAATAATTTTACGTCACACGTCTAGCTTGAATATATTTGAAGTATTATTCAAAGATTATTCGCTTTTAGTTTTTTTTATAATTAGCGACAAATGATTTCAAACAATATTGAAATATTGGATTAAATATACTTATTAGCTACTTATCTTTCACATGATAATAATTGAGACCTCTAATCAGTACTTGAGAAATGTTATCATAATGCATGTATAATGAGATAACATTTTTATATCCTGTACACAAGTAGGTATTGTGTTCAACTTCACGTCAATGCTTTCACTTAAGTGTTTAGTTTTGAGTTGGGAAATATTTTAATTGTTCAGTGAATAATTTTTTTTTGTAGTAGGCAGATATCTATATTTTCTTTCACATGTTAAAACAAAATAACCTATTGTTATTTTTCACTTGTGTTGAGCAAAATTTTCAATAATTACGCGTGATATTAAGTGCGATCATAATATCGAAATAATGAGATCACATGCCTTAATCATGTTAACAACTAATTCTATATAGTTAACGTCGATGTTTTTGAGTGTTTGTTTAGTGTTGGGAAATTTACAAAGTACTTATTGAATACTTTTTTTACACAGGCTTTGATAAATTATTATTTCACTAACCCACAATAATTAAACTAATACGTTTAGTCTTTAGTTAATTTATTATTTACAGCTATTTAAATAATTTTTCGAAATATATTTACTTAGCTATTAAAAAAATAGAATAGGTCCTAATTTAATTAAAAATAAGGTGACTTTTACTTCTAATACAGTTGATTTTTAAATCAAATCATTAATTATCGTTTGCAATCTCAAACCTATGCTTTTATATAATTTTATTCATTTTAGCGTATAACCTGAAAGAGTAGTAAGATGCGGTGTTAATTTGTTTTTCTTACATTTTTTAATATATTTAATTTATAATCTAATTTTAATGTTGGAAATGATAATATTTAAATATATCTAATTAATTCATTTGATAAATTTTACTCATGGCACATACTTGTTTGTATCTGATTTTGTAAGATTAGAAGAAATATATACGTCAACTTAAAATGTACACGATTTGGTTGCCGCATAGTTTAAGACGTCATCCTCGTAATAGTCTTGACTGCCGATGACTGAGATAGGAGTCCAAATCTCGGTTTGATGTATTTGGGTGGTTTTTTACTTAAAGTTTTCTATTTTTCCTCCACAAAATGTAGGTACACTTCCTCTAAATCAAGCCTTCCTCATCCTTACCTCATTAGCGTAGTTAGTAAATATGCGTATAATCTGAACAGGTAGTAAAACACATGTGTGTCACCCTGGCCACCCGACTTTTAGCCACCCGGTTTTTGAAAACGCCCATCGTTTGTGCTTCGTTAGTGCTGGTTAGTGCTCGATTTTCATCGTTAGTGCTGTAAACAAACTATGGGCGTTTTAAAAAACCTGGTGGCTAAAAGTCGGGTGGCCAGGGCGACACACATGTAAAACAGGGTGTCAAAAATACTTTTTTGGGGGGAGGGAGGAATCCATCAATTTAAATTACATTCCCTCAATATCGCCTTGGCTAACAGGGGACTATAAAGTAGTCATTATTATAATAGTGCTGTCTAAGGTTTTTACCTCCTTAATATCTTATGTTCTTGTGAGGTTGAGGAATATATAAGCTTATTATTATAACCTATAGTTTATTTACTAAACTGCAAGATATAATAAAATATAAAGTAAAGTATATGACTATATAATATTTTAAAAAAATATTCATACACAGGTTTTAAAATAGTAATTATTTTTTGTTACAATAGATGTGCATACATAATTTTTTTAAATAATTATTTATATGCCCATCTTTTTTGCTACTTTACACACTCATGTGTACATAATCTTAGTTTTCACTGTCCTATTATTTTAGAAAATATATATGTTATATATAATTTATTGGTATTTTTTTATCATTTTAATATTTCAGGTAATATTTTTAAACTTTTCAACATTTCGTTTAGGCAATAATTTGGATTTTAGCTATGTTTTATAAATTGATGATTACGTAGACCAACGTTTTATTCAAACTGTGCTCCAAGGAGCCCTTTTTGCCTACCATAATTATCTCGGGCTTCGTGAGGCAATTTTATTGTACTCTATTTGTTTTTCACACTATCAAAAGGCATCAGTAATTAAAATTGCCATTTCTTTTTTATCAAATTTGAATAAAGGACATTTGCGAAGCCAGAATATGTGTTGTTTTCCATTCGTCTTATAGTTGTAAAATTTAACTGTCACCAATGAATGTTCATAATATAGATGTAAAAAAATTATGAAAACTCCAGAATGTGTTTTTGTAACTAAGTTGGAGTGGGTTACAATTGGAGGGAACAGTTAAACCCCCGCCAAGGTAAGAAGAAAGGCTTGATAGGTTCTTTCCCAAACAAAATCCTAATATATAATAGAATTCTGTGAGGGAAATAGGGCCTTTCCTAGCGAATGCTGCCTGTAACTCACAAAGCAATATAGCCCTTTCACAGGTGACCTAGCTTGGCGCTTCTGTAAAGGTGGATATCTTGTGCCGGGCTACAGACAACTCAAACCGTGTATTTTTGTACAAACAACTCAAAGGTACCAATTCATGTAATAACTAAGTTCATGCAACGAGGATAAGGGTCTGTGAAAACAACCTGTAACTCGCATATCAAATCAGCCAAAACTTCCCAATGCTTGTCAATGACTCTATTGGCAAGTGGGGAGGTTGGGGCAACAGGGGCAACCCAAATAGGGCCTTTCAGACCAACATTTCTACAAGGTATATTTCTACAGAGTTTATTTGCTAAGGGTTTTTCATCGCATACAGATCTAATTTAGTTTATATTTGTAAAGGGGTTGTTTGGTATATTATTATTCATGAGCATTCTTTCTAAGTTTTCGCTTACATTTTTTGGGTATTAATAAAAATAATTAAAGTGAAGTTTTATCATTTTTTGTGTTACTATATTTGCTATAATTATATAATTTTTTGTTGATCAAAATCCTGTTCTTATATATATATTACTAAGGCTGAACTCAAGCGTGGATTTAAGGAGGATCGAAGCAGGGGCTAGTGTCCCAGGGCCTCTACACCTTTATTTATAAATATTTAAGAATTTATTAATAAAAAATATTTTCTAAACATTATTTTCTTTCCTTATGATTAAAAACAAACTAATTACGTGGCTTTTGTTTCAAACCAATCTAATTTATTGTGATGACAGTAGTTCCTTATTTATGTGTATAATTTATTAAATAAGAAATAATAATGTTGAAATGTTAGGGAGTGAGGGACAAATACTAGCTTAATGACGTAGTCCCAATTTTTAACAGCCCCGGGGCATCCTCCGCTCTAAATCATGCCCTGCCTGAGGTAATATTTCTCCACAGCTAGCCAAAATGTGTGCTTTGTACTCGTATAACGACATTAAATTAATTTATTACATCCAAAGGTGGCGGCATTTTGGTAGGTACAGTCTGATTCATGAACTATAGTACTGTGCTGTATTTGCAATGAGGTCTCAGATACATCAAAGTCTAGTTCTCTGTGAGAGCTGGTAAAAAAAAATATGGTCTCATCCTAGCGGCGTTGCCGCTTCTTCAATTTCCAGCGTGCCCTTAATCTCAATTATATTTTCCCCGGCCGTCTCCGGCTATAGCAACAGGTTTTGCACAATGTCACCATCTGCAGTCTACTCCGAATCCTTCCTTTCTAGAATGGGAATTCATTGTTTTCCACTGTCGACGACCTCGTTATCTAACTGTAAAAGGCACTACGAATGAACAGGCCGACAACGACGGGGAAATAAAAAAAAAAAAAGTGAAAACTTAATTAATGTGTTCCGTTGAGCATAGTCTGTTTATTTCTAAGATGTCAGACCTGTTTATGATACATGAACTAATTTGTTTGTCACCCGCATCGGTGGGCAGGCGGGTAAGGGTGGTGGTTTAGTCTTGTGTGGTTAACTGGTGACAGAGAAGTCAGGGATTTAGATCCCTGACGTAACAAAGTGTCTTTTTTTTTATACTTAATATATATACACGATTATATGGAAATTATTTCTTTTACTAGTACCTTCTTTGTCTCTACCCCATTTGTGTGAATATTATCTTAATTACAGTAGCCCCATGGCTTCTTTGGTGCTGACTGACAGCTCACAGCTGACAGTTGATGGCTTTTAAAAGTTACCAGAACAGATTTTATATCCCTACGCTGAACCATACGCTCTTAAAAAACATGTGTTTAGCAGCTGTCACTTCTGAGACAGTAAAAATTTAGGTATATACCTAAATGTTGACTTTAAAAAGTCAGCTGTGAGCTGTCACTCAGCACCAAAGAAGCCATGAGGTTACAGTAGATATTGAAAGACAGCAAAACAAATTTTTTAACTCACCCAGTTCTTTTTTTTTTCTTAAGTCTTAGGAATGGATAAAAAATATTTATCAAACAGAAGCTTCTTAGGAGTTAAGTTTTATTTTATATATAGCAAGCACTTTTGAAACGAAGGCTGCGTGCAGAGTTTAGTGAGCTACTGTATGGTTTACTTGCTCCGTACCTTGTACCAAGGGTTTATCCCAACTTAAGTATACCATTAATGTTTTTAATAAGGCTTATAACTTAAAAAAACTAATTATGGTGGCTCTTAAATTGCTTATTTACTTAATCAATAACCTTTTTAATAATTTTAACTTGGATTAAACCCGCTTGAGTAGCCACATGGTATAAAGTGTTACTTTCGCGATAGGCTAGACTGCCGATGGGTTTTGAATCCCGGTCGGGTGCACTGTTTTTTACTCATTTGTTTTCCATTATCTCTCCACGCAAATTTGGATACGTTTTCTATAATCTCTACCCTCTTCATTCTTAATACACAAGCATATAATCCAAACGAGGGGGGGGGGGGGGGGGGAGAAAAA
>CABFVZ010000499.1:248359-274436 GCA_902151445.1 Timema monikensis | reverse complement strand
TATATATATATATATATATATATGAGTATGCTAATTTGTTTGGTCAAAATGTGTTTGTGAATACATTTTTGGGAGATTATTAAACTTTTTTTTTTGCAGTTGAATTAGAAATTTTCTGCTAACCAAATAGAAATTATATCTAGTTATTGAAAATAATTGTATAATTAATGTTGTTTGTAGGCCTATATTAAGTTTATGGGATTAGTAAATACATTTTCAACCAGTGGTGCAAACTGACAGTCATATTTGACTCTTAAGGTGTAAATTTTTGGACTACCCTGAGATAGGTAATAAAGTCCGTTCACCGTAGGAATTGTTTTCTGAAAGGTCTTTTTCCCTACCAGAAATCTATTATATAGTAGGATATTGGTAGGAAAAAAGACCTTTCAGAGAGTAATTCCTACCGTGAATGGAGTTTAGGTGCGGTAGAACGCAAACATTACCCTGGTTCGATTCTGGGCGAGTTCATTTAGTTCAACTCTCAATACACGGGCTAAGGTATCAACCTCATCGGTTATAGTTGGCCGATTATCAGGAGGTTGGGATTCTAATCCTAGACGGGTTGCATTTAAGGCCAGTGGCGTATCGTGGAGTGTTGCAAGGGAAACATTGTTAACATTGTACCTGTGATATATTCTCGCCCGTTTGGACCCTATTTGACCAATCATACAACTGCTCTGCTCTGCATACCTCACACAGGAATATTATATTCCCCTCGATACCTGATTAATGAGATTTATACTGAGGGGTGTGAACAATTCACAGGTACAGTTCAAACTAATACTGCTTATCCTAGCAACACTTCACGACACGACACTGTTGAGGACGTTATTCTAATTCTCTTTTCATGTATATTCGAACATATTTCATCTTCCTAATCGCTAACCCATCGGTTCAAATATAATCCAGATATCCAGGATTTGTAATCATACGGAGTGTACAAAATATTATATATATATATATACATATATTAGCATCGCGTCTTACTACCCGTTCGGGTTATATGCTTAAAGTACTAATTACGCTAATGGATTAGGAATTGGGAAGGTTGAATTAGAGGAAGTGAACCCGCATTTGCGTGGGAGAGTGGAAAACCATTTAGGAAAAACAACCCCCAGTTCACCCGACCGAGATTCGAACCTCGATCTCCCCGTCCTCAGCAGTCGAGCTCAACACGTCAAGCGCGTTAACCAACTACGCCACCGAGGCGGGTATCTATATATATCTGATTCACAGTTAATACACAAAAATAAAATAGATGCTAGGCCCTAAACAATGAAAACAAGTTAATCAAGCTTGTAGAGAGAAAATAAAATATCACACAGGACTTGAAGCTTTCTTAGAGAGTTTTATGAATGACTCAAGAGTACTACCACCATCTCCCAATTTATCATATTATTTTGTCGGTATCTGCTTTGGTGGCCGCATGGTCTAAGGTGTCACTCACGCAATTAACTAGACTGTTGATGACAGGATGATTGGGACTCAAATCCTGTTCAAATGTACTGAGGTTATTTTTTACTAAATAGTTTGTCACTCTCCCTACACGCAAATACAGGTGCACTTCCTTTAAACTCAAGCTTCCTCATCCCTAACTCACTAACTAATTAGTACATATGCGTATAACCCGAACGGGTAGTAAGAAGCGGTGCTAAAATTAAAAAAGAAAGAATGTTGTGCTCCCAGACAGTCATCAGAAGAAAATACAAAAACTGATTTACTTTCCTTCCATTGTATGATACACAAGTGGTAACCATGGCAACGCACAATGTCAATGTCAATGTCACTCCCAGATGCCGAATACTCTTATTTTTGTTGCACAATGCACTTCGATAGACGAAATCAAACGGTGGATGAAAACATTACTTTTTTTTTTTTAGTGGTCGTTTTAATTAATATTAATCTGAGGTATTTAATCTACACTTCCTGAACCGACATTATTATATCAGCACGCGATTAACAAACATTCTTAATTATAGAACAGATTTCACATAAAATTTTCGGATTGTAATTCATCAATTTGAAAAGGAAGACCTAGTTTCTCTCACTAAACTTTTTTTTTAGGCTTTGCCAAGAATCATACCTAGGACTTTACATTCAGTAAGTAGACGCATTCAGAAGAGTGAAGGGAAAGAAAACAATTTTGTGTGTGATTCTTAGGTACAAAGCAAACTGAATCGAACACATCCTTAGGAGGAACTATCTTCTGCACGACGTCATAGAAGAAAAGGTTTAAGGAAAGAGGAGCTTAGGAAGAAGGAAAATTCAAATATTGGATTACTTGAAGGAGAGAAGAAAATTTTGGAAGCTAATTGAGAAGACAGAGGTCAGTAAACATTGGAGGTCTAAGTTCATTGACAAAAGGAATGGACCTGTCGTAATACAGAACACCTAATAATAATAAGTAGACATGCTATTAACTGAACGAGTGTGTCGGACGTTAAAGCTTACGAAGGTGAGAAAAGCAAAGTTAAGTCATACTAATAAGTGTATAAGTCTATACAATAGTCATTCCCTAGCGTTAAACAGTTTAGTATCCAACCCATAATAAAACCATTATCACCATCCCTCTCAGGATACCATCCTAGGTAGCATGTAATTTACACAATCATTCCATTAGAATGTCACCTGAAAATAAGTATGTGTTTTAATTTGAGGCCCGTTGTGGGGTATTAGTACTACAGCCTGATGTTAAAGGTCTCCGAACACCAATGCGGTGGCGGGCGCGGTGGCGATCACGATCGCACACATTTAGGCAATCAGTTCGAATTTTCAAAGCCTAAAAAGACTTCACGATTTAACTTTGTTTTAGGAAGGCCATGATTTTAAATAATTAACTTTTTGATCTAAGAGCTGCGATATATTTGTAGAAAGATAACAAAATTAGCTTTTCAAAGGAGCGATAGATTTGTTAATTGTTTCAATATATAAATAGGTCCACGCTTATATACTGTAGAATCAGCCGAGACAATACTGTATTTTATGTTATTTTATGTAAACGTTCTTAAGTATTAGAGTATTTAAAGATTTCATCCAGTAATAACTAAATTTATAAAATTAGTACCTTCTTCGGTGGCTGCATGGACTGAGGAGTCACTCTTCTGCTAGACTAGACTTCCGATGACAGGGAGATTGGGGTTTGAATTTTGGTCAGGTTAACTGAGGTTTTTTTCCCCCCAAAAATGGTGTTCCACTTTCCCTCCACCCAAATGCTGGTACACTTTCTAAAAATATTGCCTTCCTCACCCCTAAAACCATTAGCGTAGTTAGCATAAAAGTGTATAACCCGAACGTTAATTATCTATGGTAATGAAAGTTCCCTCCCACTTTCAGTACAAAATCTAAATATTATTTAACCCTACTTTATTTCACAATTCCAATAGGTCTTTCAGCCATATCACTCATTGTGAGCTATAAACACTGAGCAGAGGTGACTCTGGTAGGGGTCAAACTTACCTGCGGCATCTGACCGCTGTCACGGAGTAACCACTGCCGGTCTGAATGTATCTATTATCTGCACTCCGTCAGTCGTGTTCAGAAATCTCATAGAACAGTTCCCCCGCGCGCGTTTGAAGGTGCATGGAGTGTTAGAGAATATTCTAGAAGCATTCTACCCCCTACCCATCTCTCCTTCCTTTATTTCTGCGCATTGAGAGCACATGACATATTCTGAGGATATATAATGGTAGGGATTTGTGATGTAGACACACTTCACACTGATTACAAGGTGAAAGACGTTGTCATAGGCTAATTAACGTCCGAATATTCTAAATTCCCTTTGGGCTTAATATGTTTCTATCCTATTCAAAATTATCTTTCTGGACTTTTATTATTTAAATTTGTTGGTTATTAACGCGAAATGAACTTAGTAAATTTTGTCTTAAAGCTATAAAGAAAATATTAAATATATATTTTAGACGGTAGTCCAAACCATTTGTCTGCCTTTAATATCATAACCTTTTGAGGGACATTTGGTTCCTGTATTCTAACTTAAAACCTTTGCTTATCCGCTTAATGGATGGGTTTTATATTTTTTGGGTATCGCCATTTTGGGTTGGTGGTTAAACATATAGCGTCGTTATTCAGCTCTGTCTATTTTTAACCTTTCGAGGTAATATAACCATTTGTGATTAATTAGGAGATCGTTTATTATTGTTGGATATGTTTAAAGCTTATTGTAGGTTAGTCAAAGTTGGGGCCGCGAGTCAGCGAGTTTACACTTTTGGTTTGGCTCTAATATTTAAATTTTTGTACAGCCGTTTCTAGGCATGAGTTTCAAGATTGGAGCTTATGCGGATAATTTAAATATGTACGATTTAGTTGGGATGATTTATGTTAAATGGGACCACAGTGTTATTGTTTGGACTCATTGGGGATTGCCGATTAGAGCAATTAAATCACTATTTCATGTTTACTAGATTAATTATTAATACCTGGGCCTTTGATTTGCCTATTAATTGCTTTTATGATGGGGTTAATGGGAATTTGTTATGAAGGTAAATTTAATTATTGATTAGGTCATGTGTTTTGGGTCACTGTTTATGGACATGAGGAGGTGTCCCGCAATTATCAAATGTTGGTTATTAGGAGCTATCATATTGTATAATGCCGTTTGAGCATTGGTAATTTTATATGGTTCCTTAAAGCATGTATGTGCCCATTATATGAATGTTGATTTCTAAAATATACAATTGTTTTGAGCGCCTAACGCTTTATGGTTTCTCACTCTCTCATTGAGCTGTTTTTGTTTATTTTCTGAATAAACTAACTCTCTTGTTACCATCCCTGACCGTTATTTATGTGTGATCATAAAGGAGGATTACATCTAACCTAAACTAACATAACCTAGCCTAACCCAAACTAAACTAACCAAACATAGCCTACCCTAACCTAACCTTCAGTTTACATCTTGAGCAAAGTCATTATGAATTTAATTTTTACTCTGCAGTTCGTGTAAGGGTATGATGAATTGTTCCGCAATTCGTGTGTACCGTAGATAATTAGCCAGGGGTGCTGACCACTAGATGAAGAAGTCAGTCACTATCGTAACTAATACATGCGTATAGTACAAAGTGATGCCGAGACGCGGGGATAAAAGTAGAAAAAATACAACTTTATAAATAGATTTGTATAGATGACCATATTTCACTCATTTAATCAAGGTATCTTTTGTTATTCTAAAAGCAATATATTGTGTGTGGCCCCTCTCCCCCCCTCCACCCCCATCCCCACCCCCATCAGGTATGAGTGAAAAAGAAGTCATTCAAAGCCTTTATAAAATCGTTTAAACTTTTTTACCAAACAATACAGAATAACTGAGGTATGGTGAGATTTTTGTAAGAAGAAATTTTTCTTATAAAATTCAGACCTTTTTTTTACGGTCAACATTAAACATATTTTACTATATTATTAGTATTATCTTATAGATATTTATAATATCTATCAAAAAAAGGAAGATGCATATCATATGTTTTAACGTATGCACATGTTAAGGTAGATCTAGCCACATTTTTTTTTTCAGCTGTCGGATAGAATTCTTCATATGGAAATTGGACTGAATAGTTGGTTACCTTATAAAGCTGCTCTCGCCAATGATTGGACAGGTATTGTGTCAGCTGAGCCTGTGATTGAAATGGATTCTATTATGATTGATTACCTGTATTTGAATACTCCTACCTATTCCTAGGGGGAAAGGAAGGGAAAGAGTGGGACTTTGTTTAAAGTGGGAGTATACACTCCGGGGGTGAGCTAATGGTTTCGCGTGAGTCGATACATTGATCTACTTTGCCTTTGAAAACGCAACGTGTTGCCCTTGAATGGGGGCGGTAGGAACACGAGAGAAAATTACCTATTTTCACTGAATTAACTAATAAAAACCAGAAGGGACGCTTTTGTTTATAGAATAAGGTTTAAATTGCAAAAGTTAATTTCAATCCTTTAAAGCTTTATATTAAAAAAAAGCAATTTAAGTCAAAAGAACCCACTGTAACTATGCGAATAGCCCGAGAGGTTAGGGAGCATATGACAATTTCTCTTATGGTAATATATATAGTTTCAATCTCAGCAAGGCGTAATTTTTTTTTAGCACTGCGTCCTACTACCCGTTCGGTTTATACCATTATGTACTAATTAGGGTAATGGTTTTAGGGATTAGGGAGGTTACGTCTATATGAAGTGTACCCGAATTTGCGTGAAGGGAGAGTGGAAAACTATTTTGTAAAACCCACAATCAATACAACCAACTGAGATTTGAGCCTCGATCTCCCCATCACCGGCAGTCAAGGCTATTGTGAGAGAGACCCACCTCGGTGTCGTAGTTAGCTAATGCGCTGGTTTTTTGTTGAGCTAGACTGCCGAGAATAGGGAGATCAAGGTTTTAATCTCGCTCTAGTGAGCTGGGAGTTGTTTGTCCTGAATGGTTTTTTCCCTCTCCATCTACGCAAATGTGGTTTCACTTCCTCAATATTCAACCTTCCCAATTCTTAACCCATTAGTGTAAGTAGCGTACAACCTGAACGGGTAGTAAGACGTGGTGTTAAGTATTTATTTATTTTATTGTGAGAGAAGCGCGTTAGACCATGTGATTGTTTCACCATTAGGGTCCATATTAACTTGCCAAGAATATTTAAACCTGCCCCTATAAAAAATATTCCGATATCTAAATGTGTCCTTGAGGCCCTTGACCCTGTCGAGTGCAACTATAAATCCTATTTTGTGGGACGGTGGGTGGGAGGGTGTAAGGCTTGCGTAGTTTCACAACCGACCAAAGTAACCTTCCGCGCCAACAAGAACAGATTGATCACGGAAACAGTAGAAGGCGCTAGCTACAGGACAGGTCTTGCGGGGAAAAAAACAGGTTTGGAAATATCAATTTTCTCGAGAACGAGTGAAATGTTTATATTAATATTTTCAACACCCCTTCCAAGATAATGTATCAATGTTTATTAAGTGTTACATTTTCTAATTTTTTGTTATGAAGCCGGCAATTTTCTATTGAAAAATGTTGATTTTATCAATATTAGAACACTGTTAAAACTATACAGGAGGTGTGTGTGTAAAATGTATAACTTAATCAACATACTTCAATTCTTGAACAAACCGTTTCAGAAAAGAAAATTGGAATAAAATTTCTTGAAGAAACCCGTTTGTCCACGCCAAAAACAAAGAGCCAATCATCTTAAGGGCCATTTCAGTGTAATGTAGTTTAATTAAATACAGTAGAAACTCGATAGTTCTATGTTCCATGTAGTTCGATGTAGGGATACATACGTTCGGTGCATGCCCTTTTACATAGTATGAACGATGCGTGGCTACGCCACAAAATAGCAATCGCGAGCACAAAAAAAACAACCACTTGATAGTTATTTTCAAATTCTAATAATACCTACATTATATTTATATTTGCAAAATAATTTTTGTATTTAGTAAGGTAAAAACACTTAAATGCAAATATTTAATACAAATCTTCTATTCCGTGTAATTCGAGTTTTCAATCGTTCCAATATGGGCCCGGTTACCGTTTAGCTCGAACCCTTGTATCCACCTCGGTGGCGTAGCTAGCTAACGCACTAGTTTCGTGTTGGACTAGACTACTGAAGACGGGAAGATCAAGGTTCAAATTTCGGTCGGGTGAACTGAAGTTTCCCCCACTCCCCCAATGGTTTTACACTCTCCCTCCACGCAAATGTGGGTTTACTTCCCCTAAATTCAACCTTCCCAATTCCTAACCCAATAGCGTAATTAATAATTAAGCGTATAAGCCGAAAGGGTAGCAAGATGCGATGCTTAAAAAGAAACTCGAACCTTTGGGTTCTCTCTTTTATATTATTTTGAAATTTATCCTTCGTTTTATTTTTCCTACGAGTTGTTAAATACGTCAATACTAGCCCTAAAGTTAGAATTAATATAATATATCTAAAACTCTCCCTTTTGACGATGGTACCAAAGAAATACGATATTAAATTAGGTCAAACAAGATAAAAACGTCTCCGTTTTGCAATAAAGTAGAAGGTATGAAGAGTCTTGATCATAACCCCCTCATACCTCCTCTTCACAGCCGTGAGCAGCAGGTGGCTCGCTCGGCCCATTATAGGTTTACAGGAGGGGTGGCGTGACGTCACACGCACGAGCGGGGTCACTCCGGACCTGCGCGCTGGAGATTGTCGAGGGGAAGAAGTGAAGAAGAACGAACCCACCCTGATGTGCGAGAGTTTGTCCTAGGACCAGACTAGCGTGACCTGGCACTATAACAGAAGTCGAGCAGTAACCGGCCGGCGCGCTAGTAGTAGCCATGGGAGTGTTGGGAGCAGACCAACATAGCCAAGGGTACACCGCCGCTGACGTCACCTCGTTGCTAGGCCGCGACTCGAACCGGCGACCTTCAGGTGAGCCGAGAAACATGATACAGTATACTAAAGATAAATAGCTTTCTGGTTTCACTTTTCTCGAGTACTCCCTTTTATTTATAAAAATATGTTAATTAATTTTTATTATAATTATATCAATGCTCACCTGTTGTATTAATAGAAAACCTGTTACTTTTTTTTAGGAATATTTTACTTTGTTTCAAACGCCTATGAATATAAATCTTTCTTAAATTAGAATAACTAATTTATTTAGTTTTTAGAAAATCTAGCTATACCTAACTTTAGGAATAGTGCTTTCTGCAATCAATTTTTCACAGGAAAAGCTGTTTAGAAAATACAAACTTTTTTTTTGTTAGCGATTAAAATATTTTACTATATTATTAGCACCACGTCTTACTATTCGTTCGGGTTACGCGTAAGTACTATTTACTCTAAAGGGTCAGGAATTGGGAAGGTTGAATTTAAAGGAAGTGAACTCACATTTTTGTGGAAGGAGAATGGAAAACCATTTAGGAAAAACAAGCCCAAGTTCACCCGACCGAGATTCGAATCTCGATCTTTCAGTCCTCGGCAGTCTGGCTCAACAAGAGACAAGCGCGTTAGCCAACTACGCCAACCAAGCGGGTTTTACTATATTATTAGTGAATCGAATAGCCAAAGCTATTAAATTTGTTATAGTGAGGATTTACCCGCATATTCTGAAGACTAAAAATTGACACCTGTTCGATTCCCGTGTCCAGGTATCATTTTTACATTCTCTGAATATATTAGTGTTATTTTATAGGTGTTGATAGTATATAAAATGACACCTGTAGATCACATGATTTGACGTATGGATACGTATGAGTAGATCTTGTTTCTTCTCTTGCTATCAGATTGGACCCTTCTTATAAAAATGTGACTGTAGTGGTCTAATAGCTCCCATATGGTGCTAACACAATCGATTGGCTTGATTTGTAGACTTTGGCGGAATTTGTCGGTTTTTAACCTCTGTAATTGCTAGGAAGGCACCGAGGTTTCGGTTCTTGTTACAGTAGCTATCTTCTAGGACTAAGCACTTAAAATAGTGCCAGTATTTATTTGGTTTTTAAGACTCAAAAAATGGAAGGAATAGCTTTATATATTCAACTCTTTAATTATCCACTCTATTCATATAGCTTTCAAATAATTGTCATTGTTATTTCATAAAGATTATTGTATTCTTCATTTTTGTTTAGGGCTAGAAGTAATTATTTTTAACTTTTTAAACATTCTTAGATTTTCTTGGTCAAATTAAATGAAAATCTATCTTAACTGGAATAACTTTGGTTTGATTTCTATCCATCCGGCACTGGGCATCTCTCAGTCATTCAGCTGGTTAGTGCTACCCGCACCATCTGATAGAGATCCCATGTACTAGGGAAGATAAGAAAGTATGGTGCTTTCCCATTGCCTTCAACACCTAATTCCTATGAGCGAGTGGGAAATAGCCTACCAATTTTGCCTGGAAAGATAATCCCACATACCTTCCAGGGTTCTATAACATTTTAATGTCATTTTTTTTTTAATATTTAAAGATTAAGGTTAGTTTAGGTAACGATGACAAAATATATTCAAGTTACTGTCGAGTTGCTATGTGTAAAAAATTAGACTTATGTTTCTACTTTAGTTGCATTTGATTTATTTTGCTGAAAAAAAAAGTTTTTGGCTGTTATAGCTACAAAATCACCGACATTTCCTCACATCGCCTTTCATACCACCTTAAAGTCATGTTAAACGTATTTTTATTAATTCACTTTTATTCTAGTTTTGATACGTTGAAATGGTAGCTTAAGTTGAGTAATAATACAAACAGTTCTAACACTGGTAATTACGTGGCTTTAAGACTTTATACTCATCACTGTTGACTGGGAAGTAAAGGTTTGAATCTCGGGGAGATTATCTACAAGTGATAAATAATATATCACTTGTAGATACAGTAATATATGTTGGGGTAGGATGGTGGTAGGCCGTAAAAGCTACGTGTTGCAACGTAAAAAAAAATTAAACACAATCGTTTGGCTGTCAATATATCTTTAATAAAACTTCTCCAAAATATTCACATCAAGCTACATAATGGTTTTTATTCTTTTTTATGCTAGTTTCAACCTTGGATTATTGTGAGAAGACGCCTAACAAAGACATCTGTCTTAATGTCACTTTAGCTTTATTTTTACCTGTACAGTACAGTATATATATTAGCAACGCATCTTACTACCTGTTTGGGTTATACGACTATGTACTAATTACGTTAATAGTTTAGGGATTAGGAAGGTTTTAATTGAGAAGTGCACCCACATTTGCGTGGAAGGAGAGTGGAAAACCAACCTCAGTCACCTGACAGAGACATAAGTCCGATTTCTCCATCTTCGGCAGAATTTTTATTTATTTAAAATTTAAATTCAATAGCAGTATTTAACGTACACTTTCTAAAACCACTCTAATTTATAATATTACAACTTTTAAACTAAATTAACTCTAAAACAGACACAACACCCAGTACTCCCATCTCTGCGAAAGGGGAAACCCCATTTTCACCTATGATAAAGTTTTCTTCCACAATGGAAATTGAACTCCAGGTTTTATAACTTATTATGTCCTAAAAGATGTCGGAGTTCACACTGGTGGAGATACAAGCAAAGGCTTCAGTCTCATTTTGTCTGGTTCACCAGTGAAGCGTAGGTATATGCTGATTTTTCCTCAATTGTAATCCACTTTCCCTCCACAACGATGCCTTTAAATTTCCTACCTCCTCTCTACCCCATTGATAGACCCCATAAATATGCAGATAGTTTAGAAATTTAAATTAACTGTCACTAATTATAAATATATATTTATAAATACTTTAATTAATCAAATAAATACATAATAAAATGCAATCATGTTCTTTTTAAATACATATTTTTACTAGACTAACTATTTCACATCTGCCACTGAGGGTTTCTGTGAAGGACACATTTGACCCACGGAGCTCCATTTGAGCCACACTGGTCACTTATGTTACCCAACCGAGATATTCCATCTTGCAAGAGAAAAAAACTAAACATAATTTATAAGTGTAAAGAGATACTAGACACTACTTTAATCTATACTAATATTATAAAGAGGAAAGATTTGATTTTTTGTTTGTAATGAATAAACTCAAAAACTTCTGGACCGATTTTAAAAATTCTTTCACCAATATAAAGCTACATCATCAGCAAGTAACATTTTTATGAGGAATAAATTAAATTTTCAAAATAAAATATAGCCTATTCCTCATAAAAATGTCGATAGTATATTATATAGTCGTTGGAAAAAATAAAGTTGTTGAAGGCAAAGTGGGGTTGGTGAAGGGGGTGAGGGGGTAGAGGTTAGGAAAGGGGAATGAGATGAAAATAGGAGGGAGGATAAAAAGAGGTAGGGGGCTATACTGTGATGGTAGTACTGTGTTTTCAAAAAAAAAAAAGTAAAAAAAAGTTTTATTTTTATATTGACATGATGGATGATTTGAAACTTTGTTTTACAGGATTCTTTACAATATTTTTTCACGGGGTAGGGGGCTAGTTTTAAATATAAAGCATTACACACTACGTAATTATATTAAAGTACAACATTCTTATTTTAGGACTCCCATATCGGTCAAATCGGATGATAGCAACACATTCTTGTATCCAAACCAGCGAGCGGTATTCATACATAATTGGCCAATTTCATAGCTAATACGCCTCAAGTGTGGTGCTATACTTATTACAAGACGAGACCTAAGCTCTAAACTCGAATGAAAGTGGCCCGTTTCGCATATGAAACTGCCACATTCCATTCTGGTTTCGGTGGGTGCTATCTTATATTTAGTATAGCACCACACTTGAGGTGTACTAAGTTGAACTATGAAACTGGCACATTCCATTTTGGACTAGGTAGGTGTAGTGATCTATTTAATATAGAACCGCACTTAAGGCGTACTAACGACTATGAAACTAGCTCAATATGCTGGGTTATTATTGATACACAAACGTACTTTCTCTAACGATTTATTGCTCCTTCCAGATAAATAAAAAATACACCCTAGGAACTTTAAACAACTGAAAGTTGTTTGTTGAATCCACAAAAGGTTTTAACTATAATATCCCAATTACAAATATACGGGCCTTTAAGGTTAGTTATTAAACTCTTGGTGACCTGGTGGTCTAGGGGTAAGGTGTCAGACTTCTATGCTGGCGGCCGGGGTTCAATCCTCGGTCCCGGCAAAGATGTATCTGATTACCAAACCCTTCCTTCACCTCTGACAAGACTTCTTGTGAATGTGGGGAATGCCAGGTCTCCACCGTGGTTCGGATTCCACGTTAAACTGTAGGTCCTTCATTTCATCTCACAATCACCCTTCCATTACACATTAGCGTAAGTGCGTATAACCCGAATGGGTAGTAAGACGCGGTGCTAATAATAATAATAATATTAAACTCTTTAGACGTTAATTAAAATAATAGTAACTAATAGAAGATTAGCCTCTTGTGCACAACGGTGATTTACATAAGATGTAGTGGACTAGTGGTAAGGTATCGGCCTTCTATGTTGGGAGTCCGTGGTTCAATCCTCGGTTCCGGCACAGATTTATCTGATTGCAAAACCATTCCTTCACCTCTGACAAGACGTGTATTAATCCCAGCTTGTGAATGTGTGGAATGACAGGCCTCCACCGTGGTTCGGACCCCACGTTAAACTGTAGGAACTCCATTTCATCTCATAATCATCCTACTATTACACATTAGCGTAATTGCATATAACACAAACGTATAGTAAGACGCGGTGCTAATAATAATAATACATGTGTAATTTATTAACCATTTTTAGCTAAAACCGTATCCGTAATAACCAACATAGGACATTTCTCTAGTCAATTAAAAATAAATACTTATATAACATTAATTCGTAACAAAACAAGCAAAACCAGCCATGAAATATATTAAACACAATTATTGTTTAGGCGCTTTGTCTAAGGATTAGAACCAGACGTACATATTTTGCATTATTTTGTTCAAGATTTTTAATAATGAAAAATTCTCTTTGTCTTTGATTAATACTACACAGTTATAAAACTAATATTATAGAGACATCTTAACAATTTAGTAAATCATATTTATAATAACTTTAAAAGTTTCATTGATGTTATACCAGTAAAGCTTTAAAACTTCACTGAATATCTCAAAGCTTCTCATGCAACAATGAATATCGATGTAGTTTTATTGTTACAACTGGTTGAGGTTGTGCCAAATCATCTATTTTGGTTATCATTATAAATAAATATTGAAGCCATTTTAAATCCAAAGCAGATATAATTAATTACAAAACCGATTACATTAGGCCTATATCCCTATCCTGTATACCTTAATGTTTAAAAATTCTATTCTAGACATTAAACATTAAATCATAGCTGTATTGTAATTATTACTATTTTGTTACCTTTTTAGGATTATAGACGTCCGCTTTGGTTGAACTGCTAAAACATTCGACGGTGTCAGAGATTTATTAGAATTTGTTGCGCTTTAGTCCAGCATATCAATTACAGTGGCATTGTCATCAAATAAAGTTAAATATTATGGGTTTGTCAGAATATTTGCTCTTTTTTTAATGTGTGTGTGATATTTTATAAATAATAATAAAAATAAAAATTATTATTATTATTAGCACCGCGTCTTACTACCCGTTCGGGTTATACGCACTTACGCTAATGTGTAATAGTAGGGTGATTGTGAGATGAAATGGAGGACCTACAGCTTAACGTGGAATCCGAACCACGGTGGAGGCCTGGCATCCTCCACATTCACAAGATGTCTTGTCAGAGGTGAAGGAAGGGTTTGGTAATCAGATAAATTTATGCTGGGATCGAGGATTGAACCTCGGACCCCAGCACAGAAGTGTGACACCTTACCCCTAGACCGCCAGGTGTCCTTCAAGAATTTGAGCTACAGATTTTTATCGATCAAGGAAAAGCCGTCGACCCCAGCTAGGTTTGAGCCCACGAACATCGGGTTCTGAGGCGAACACCTTACCACAAGACCACCGCGGTCGACTCCGGCTATTAACAACTTAGTCTTTAGGGGTAAGGCACAAAATGACAACTTAATTTCCTCACAAAAACGTTTCTAAGCTACTCTTTCAATGTTTTTCATATTCAAGCTAATTGTTTGTTAGATTTTACTATATTTGACCTGGTTCAACACCCATTCGAGTAATTCAAGAGCCATGTATGTAGAACTACATCCTTTGGAGAGCATCGAGAGACTTTGATCAACACCAATTTGACTACCTCTAAAGAAATGCATGAACATGAATTTGAAAGACTTGTATTGACTCACATTTTAAAATCTCAAAATATATGTATACTTCATTCACGGTAAGAATTATTCTCTGATAGGTCTTTTTTCCTACCAATATCCTACTATTTAATATATTTCTGGTAGGGGAAAAGGCCTTTCATAAAACAATTCCTACGCTGAACAGAGTTTATGGACAGCCATTTTAAAACATATAAATACATATATATGCACTACTCCAAAATACATGTTTTGGGCTCATTTTTAAAACCTCAAAATACATGTTTTGAGCTCATTTTTAAAACCTCAGAATACATGTTTTGAGCTCATTTTTAAAACCTCAGAATACATGTTTTGAGCTCATTTTTAAAACCTCATAATACATGTTTTGAGCTCATTTTTAAAACCTCATAATACATGTTTTGAGCTCATTTTTAAAACCTCGAAATACATGTTTTGAGCTCATTTTTAAAACCTCATAATACATGTTTTGAGCTCATTTTTAAAACCTCAAAATACATGTTTTGAGCTCATTTTTAAAACCTCAAAATACATGTATAGGTACTACATCAATACACATGTTTCGACATTATTTTTAAAACCTCGAAACACATATATCCACACCCGTTTGAATACTTAAAAAGCTTTGTAAAACATCCATAGAGGATTGGAGGTTAACAATGGTAGCCTCTTTAAATTGATTAATCTGGTTGATACTTGAATAAAAAATACTTTTAATATGTGTGAGATAAGCCTGTTTTCCTTAGAGCTTTTACGGGAGTGGTATCCATTATTAAGCCTACCTGTTGCTGGGCTGTGTTGACCTCGGCTCAGAGCAACAGTTGGTTGCTGCTATCGAACCGTCTCGACGTTTATACTACGTCATACACGCACACGTTTGACCTACAGGACAATTTTCATATAAAGGACTTCATCAACTATAAAAAAGTTACTAGATCTACTTTCACATAAGGCCTACCTGATTTGGTGATTTCATGGTCTAAGGGGTCACTTTCGTATTAGACTAAACTGCTTATGACAGGGAGACCAGAGTTTTAATCCCGGTTGGTTTTAATGGGGGTGTTTTTTCTAATTTAGTTTTTCACTATCCATTTTTAGCAAATGCGGGTACACTTAAACTTTAGATTCAACCTTCCTATTCACTATCTAACTAGCGTAATTAGTACATATGCGTTTAGCTTGAATTAAGTATTAAGACTCTGTGATAAATTAAAAAAAGCTTTCACATGTCCATACTTCAAGTCATGCTATCTGCAGCTATCACGTTTGATAAATAATATAAACACCTATAAAATAACACTAATAATATAATAAACCATT
Source organism: Timema monikensis (assembly GCA_902151445.1). Lineage (NCBI taxonomy): Eukaryota > Metazoa > Arthropoda > Insecta > Phasmatodea > Timematidae > Timema > Timema monikensis. Next base: position 258,415 of record CABFVZ010000499.1, on the reverse strand, counting down.
ATCAATGTTGGCATAAAAAATGTATTTTCGAGAGGTTCTTATTATGAAAATTGAGTAGCTTGGCTATCTTTCATAACAAATAAAATTTCACAGTTTTTGACAAGCATCGTAATTATTGATTTTGAAATAAAATTTGATACCTATTTTGACAAAAGGATAAAAGGTACTACTCTTAATCGTAGAGAGATCTGGCTGGGATAATTATTTTAGTTTAAAGATATTTAAAATAAAAAGTCCTTTCTTTTATAATATTCTGTATAGTTTACAAAATAGAGCATAGAAACTGGAAAAATATTTTCTTTTTGTTTTTGTTTTTTAATTTTACCTTCTGATTTCGTTTATTTAAAATGAAATTCTTCAAGCTTACATCAAAAGGAACCCATTAATGCAATAAAATGCCAGTCACTAAAGTTTTTTAGTCAATTTTTTAGCTTAATTCTACTGGGTTGATGGGTTAGAATCAGTTTGTGGCATTGGAGCTAGACTCAAATAAAATATCAAAATATATTATGAGTCTTCCACTGTATCAATTTAAAATAAAGCTAAAAAAGTGGCCTAATGAAACTACTTCCTAATTATGTAGGCCCATAACTTAAATAACTTTGCTCTTTCAATTCTAAAGAATTAATCTAAATATTAATATATACAGTAGAAAAGATTCAACCTTTTATTTTGTATAATTGTGTACATGTTTGTTTCCATATCTTAATATAAGTAGAACCTTTAGGGAATTTACTAATTATTTCATAATTAATGTTTACTTTTCCATTCTAGTTTCGCTTACTATATAAATTAGATTTTGGTCTTAAAAAAGCCTGCTTGAAATTAATATAGTTGCTATGACACCAACATGACGTCAATATATTATATTTACTTTGTATCTATCACTAGCTTAAATTTAAATGATCAGTTGTTTTTGTTAAGTTTTTATTTTAATATGGTGATTTGGCTGCACTCTAGTAAACTAATTTAATTTAGAAACCCATCCCACTACCCTCTCTCAGATCAGGGACGAAACACTTTAACTTCGAATTAAGATTAAAGTTAGGCCATTTGTGAATATAAAGCAAACTTTTTTTTTTTAATAAAGTTGCTAATTCAAGAAATGTTTGAGTGGATCCCATTCAGAGTGAATATAATGCCAAATTATGTGGGTAAAATGAAGGTGGATTTAAAGCAGACATTTTAATAAAGTTGTTTATTTGATAAATGTCTGAATGGAGCCCACTCAGGTTGGTTTTCCTTAATCCAAGATGGCGCTCTCTCTCTCTCTCTGAACAAAAAACAATTAAAACTATTATTTAACAAAACTTAACATAAAGCCAATAAACACCAGACCTATTTTGTGGATCCAATAGGCTTCACCTGTATACAACCCCAGTTTAAATCAAATTAAGAATTCCTTAGAATCTCTAGCGGAAGATCTAATAGCTTTTTAGTAGAATTCTGTTGGGGAGAACAAGAACTGTTAATGACAGTTATAAATACTGATAAAATACTTCCATATAGGGCTGGCCATTAGGTGAACCTAGGCGGTCGACTTAGGTCGCAAAGGTCCAATACAACCAAATGTAATTTTTTTTTATGCTTAATTTTTGTTTGAATTAATTGTTTGTATTTTTGTCATTAAAAATTATTATTCAAATTAAATAAGCTAATAATTATTTATAGGCTAATATTTGCCCACGGCTTCACTCACATCTATAAAGCTAAACAATAAACAAAGCCCATAAACTTAGTTCACAAACGAAACAAATTATATACATTGTTACAAAAAATATGGGAAATAAGAAGGAGCATCACACATTAACAACGAGCATAAATGTTTAGCCTTTTATTGGGTTTAAAGGTTGTCCTTCCCTATGTTTTTAAATATTTCAATTTTTTTATCCTACGGGAAATATTATTCTATTAAGCTATAAGAAATTGTTGAGGAGGATCGCTTTCCCCTTTTTCTGATAGTTAATTTTAATTATTATTTTTTTAATATAGTGTTTGGGATGACTCTTATGCCTGCCTGTCATATTTAAAACTTCTACCAAAGTAAGAAGTAATCCCACTATATTCCTGATATTTTTTAATTTTCTATGGCCTATGGCCTGTAAAAGTACACAGTGGTTTGTACGTGTTGTCTGTATCTTTTACTCAAACAATTCATTTAACATATATATATATATTACATATTAGTGTGTTCTAAGTTTTCTAGGTCTCATGGTTTTGTAGTTAAAACACCTCCATGACATACATACACACTAACACACATACAAACGAACTAATATACAAACTATAATATTTATTATGGTGAATGATTATTGGTTCCCATTGTCGAGCTTTCTATAGTTTGACTTAGAGCTCTGTAGAGGCTAAAAAGTAGTATTCTATGGCCACCACTTTTTCAAGATGACCATAATATCTAATTTAATTATATTTAGGAACTTTTAAAAGTTGATTCCATGAAAACCCAATCATCAGCTGAGAAAAAGAATGGGAAATTAACACACAGCGTTACGAGGCGGCACTTTTATAGTTGTCAAAATAGTTTCATCAAATCTATAACGTAAGCGAGTGGGTACATTAAAAGTATGTCAAAACAAGGACTATTATGGTAAATTGGTAAATACATGGGTGAAGGGGCCTATTGGTTTCAATCACCTCCCCCCCCCCCACCAAGATTTTCCGAAGTTTTTTATATGAAGTTGAAACATGCCCTTGTATCAAACTTCAAATAACTTAGAGGCAATCACTTTTCAAAAAATTTCCAGGGAAGAACCACTTCAAATAACTTCTAGAGGCATTTAATTTTCAATAAATTTCCAGGTGAATATCACTCTAAATGCCTTCTAGATGCTCCCAATTTTTAAAAGAAATACCCATAGGCAGTCACTTCAAGTAGCTCCTAAAAGCATTCACTTTTTTTTTTTTTTAATGTTGTGTAACTTTTTCAATATTTTCTTAAGGGTATCTAATTTAAAAAAAAAAAAATCTAGACGAGCACCATTCCAAATAGCTTTTAAGCGCATCCAATTCTAAAAATTTGTTGCTGGAAGACCACTCACTGCCTGTCTGTTGTGTCTCATAAGTTATGTAATGATTCTGTTCTCTCCGCGTCATGTCACGTCACGTTACCTCGTGTCATCTCGTCTTGCGTCTCCTCTCTTCGTGTCGTTCGTTGCCTGTGTGCTCTTACCCTTATATCTATGCGAGATTTGAACAGAACGAACGGTACAGTTGTTCGGGCATGATTTAGCACTTAAAAAAAAAAGGCAAACATTTTATTTTTATATGATTAGTAGAGTAAAAGTAAAAGTAAAAAAAAGAGTTTAGGTTCACATACGCTAGTTTCCCTAAATAATAATAACTATATAATGTTTAAGATATTCACGGAAATTGATGCCAAACGGAAGGACTATGTTTCTTAGTTTTTTATCTAACCAAATAGGTTCTCACAATGTCTAATGTGATAGGCTTACTATGGATGTAAGAAAACGAGGCTTAAAAAAAATACAATAAAGGTTTTTTTATCACTGCGTCTTACTACCCGTTCGGTTTATACGCTTAAGTATTAATTACGCTAATGGGTTAGGGATTGGTAAAGTTGAATTTAAAGGAAGTAAACCCGCATTTGCATGGTATAAGAGTGGAAAACCATTTAGAGAAAACCACCCCCTGTTCACCCGACTGAGATTCGAACCTCGATCTCCCCATCTTCGACGGTCTAGCTCAACACACGAAACTAGCGCGTTAGCTAACTACGACACCGAGGTGGGTTATACTGTAGGTGCACACCTTGGGGTTTCAATAAGTAGACTTGAAAAGTGACAACTTTTTATTTTTCTTGGGTTCTGAATTATACACACTTGTTCGGCCCTATTCCGTTTATTTTGGGCTCTCTTTGATTTATTTTTGTCCCTATTTTATTTTTCTTATATCAGTCTTACCTTGACGTGTTTTAAAAGCTACGCCGTAATTTTATCTGTAAAGGTAAGTTTATTTTTATAGGCTACATGAAGGGTATATCCCTACAATAAGAAATACTAAGATTCACCCCATTGTATGCCCAAATAAAGGCAACAGTCTCGTATTTTCTGCTTTTTTCGTGACAGAAAAGTCAGTTTTAAGTTCTTATAAGTTTACCTGTGCCCCCCCCCCCTCCCTCCTCACTTTACCCCGCCACTTACCCCTGATTTTACTCATCTCCCACCACACAGATGCGGTAAATTTCCACTCAATTCTGCCTCACTCATTCCTACCTCGTCAGTGTAAATATTTGAACAGCCCTAACAGGTAAGACCTCCCTGAAGCGTAGGAGAAATATTAAAAATCAACCCTTGGTCGGTTGCTTTTTGTTATAGAATTTTCTTAGTTTGCAAACAAGTCGTTCACACCGCTCTCACCTGGAGCGTTCACTGATCGATACAACTCTCATCATCATCTGTTGCAACAGTTACACTACAGTGGATGGAAAAAAGAAAGGATACGCAAGATGTTTTTAATCAAGGAAGAGATACTTACTTACCCATATTCTAATATTTATCTAAATATTCGTGTATTTTATAATTATTTGAGCATAAGAAAACATTTACACAAGGATAATATATCCATACTTTTTATTTCCTTTTTTTTTTGTTTAGCACCGCGTCTTACTACCCGTTCAGTGTATACGCTTAAGTACTAATTACGCTAATAAATTAGGAATTGGGAAGGTTGTATTTTATAGGAAGTGAACCAGCATTTGCATGGAGGGAAAGTGGAAAATTAATTAGGAACCCCCCTCCACCCAGTTCATTTGACCGAAATTCGAACCTCATTCTCCCCATCTCCAGCAGTCTATCTAAACACTAAACTAGCGCGTTAGCTAACTACGCCACCGAGGCGAGTTATCCATAATATTACCGAGGTGGACAGAGAAGAATTTTAAATTAAATCTACAAATTAAGAGTACGGGGCAAAAAGGGTTAAAGTCGTATTTCACACACTCTCAAGGACAATTACTTTAATCTTTCAAACCCCAGACAGATCCCAGAAATTTTATATTAAAAAAATAGTCAAGTAAAGCATCATTATCGTAATATATTATGTTGGTTGTATTTCGATTTCCTGGTGGGTGGATTAAGGTTTTTTCTTACTAAGAGGTTTCCTGCTTTCCCTTTATGTGAATTCTAGGGTGACCTGGTGGTCTAGGGGTAAGGTGTCAGACTTCTGTGCTGGCGGCCGGGGTTCAATCCTCGGTCCCGGCAAAGATTTATCTGATTACCAAACCCTTCCTTCACCTCTGACAAGACATCTTGTGAATGTGGGGAATGCCAGGCCTCCACCGTGGTTCGGATTCCACGTTAAACTGTAGGTCCTTCATTTCATCTCACAATCACCCTTCCATTACACATTAGCGTAAGTGCGTATAACCCGAATGGGTAGTAAGACGCGGTGCTAATAATAATAATATGTGAATTCTGGAACATTTAATCTAAATTCTACCTTCCTCACCATTATCAGAGGAATGTAAATATGCGGGCATCCAGGATGGGTATTAAAACGTGTTGTGGATTTAAAAAACACTCTGCTCACTCGTTAAGCTCGCAAATATTGCAGTGTCGGAGACGGAGAATTCGATATTAGACGATCTCTGATGCAATGAGGGTGATTTTCAAAATTGACTTTATTATTGTAGTTTTCAAATCCTTTCTCCGCGTTAATGTGGGTGTACTTGCTCTGAAAACCCCTACTCACCTCTACTCCTGAATATAAGACATTAATAACCCTTAACATAAACGTAATAATTTAAAAATAGATATCACATATTTTATTTCGTGTCTGAGAGGCGAAGTTGCGATCCACTGACCGACCCTGATGAGAGAAGTGGGACCGATTCTGTTATAGGAAGAGAATGTTGTCAGTAGTTGTCAAAAGAAACATAATCTTCCATTGGTGCTTAAAAACTATTAATGATTGGGAGTCTATGAAACACGAACTAAAGACATTAATTTTGACCAAAATCAATAAAATATTGCTCCAGTATAAAATAAAGTTTAAGTTTATTCACATGGTGATATTAACAGTTGTTGAATATCTGTTAAGGGTGTCCTGGAATTTAATGGCAACTTTTTCTCTTTATTTGAAACGTTTCTCTTCCAATGTCACTATGCTCATGAAGTGTTAATAACTGCTGATATCATTATGTGAAGAGAATTAAACTTTATTTTTGTAATGAAGCAATATTTTATTTATTTTGGACCAAAAATGTTTTGCTATAGAAACTGCAAAAACACTTAGGCTCTACCTTTTCTCACGTCCCCTACACTCCCACCTTAGTTGTTACTTAAGAGATGCTAGTAAAATAATTAAGGGTCATTTTAACCAAATTATCCAGCATTTATTCGGCTAGAGAGTGGGGAACTTTTTGTGAAGGTGATAAAACATCCCTAATGTATTCCATAAGAGGATTGAATTTCGGCCTTATATGCCAATGACAAGTATACTGGTGCAAACCCAAACAAAACTATTATTTATTTTAGTAAAAAGTATACACACACATACATACCATACATTACACACATTACACACATACATACCATACATTACACACATTACACACATACATACCATACATTACACACATTACATACATACCATACATTACACACATTACACACATACCATACATTACACACATTACATACATACCATACATTACATACATACCATACATACCATACATTACACACATTACATACATTACACACATTACACACATTACACACATTACATACATTACACACATTACATACATACCATACATTACACACATTACATACATACCATACATTACACACATTACACACATACCATACATTACACACATTACACACATACCATACATTACATACATTACATACATACCATACATTACATACATACCATACATTACATACATACCATACATTACATACATACCATACATTACACACATTACATACATTACACACATTACACACATTACACACATTACATACATACTATACATTACACACATTACATACATACCATACATTACACACATTACATACATACCATACATTACACACATTACATACATACCATACATTACATTACATTACATTACATACCATACATTACATTACATACCATACATTACATTACATTTTTTGATAATCATATAAAAACTGTTTCCTGACAGCAGTTTTATTTTATGGTAACGACCCAATCTTGCGTCATAAAATATTATAGCAAATTAATCTTTGAATGGGCCCAATGAAATACGTAACATGAAATTGCTGTTATAAACTTGAGTACTGTGCTTTTTTGTGATAGATGAATAGTAGGTTTGAATGTGGCTCGCTTTGTTATTTTTTCTATTGTTGGTGAGCATTAAAGAGGATATAAAACTTGTAAGTATACACTATATACTATAATGTAGAAATGACTTAAAATTATACGTAATAAATACTCAAGAAGACACCTTTATAGTTCCTTAGTTAGACTGCTTTTCCAAAATATTTTTGAAATCGTAATTAAACTTTAAACATTTAATGGTAGCTCAAATCTTCTCTGTAGAAGAGGGAACCATTTCAACTAAGGAATTTAAATGTTTGGCACTTCAAAATTTGATCATTTATTAATTATGATAAATGTGGTAGAAATGGTGGGGGTATAACTCCGAGGAAATTTTTCCTTTTCGTTGAGGAAAATTGACTTTCGAACCACTATTTCATCAACGGCGGCAATTAAGTTAATTGCGAGAGTTACGACTTTGTCCATGCAATCATGGGTGCCAGTCTATTGTTAGTTTAATGACAGTCGACCTCCGTGGTCTTAGAGTATAGTGCTTGCCTCAGGACTTGATGTTAGTGGGTTAACACCCTGGCCTGTGTCGAAGGATTATTCCTTAACGATAAAAAAAAAATTCCGTAGCACAACTTCTTTGGATGGGAAGTAAAGTAATGTCCCATGTTGATTGTGGTATGTAAACCCTGGAAGCTACAGTATATAAATGAAAGTACCTTTCCGGCGAGATTTATAGACACTTTCACTTACGTTTATAGAAATTTATGGGTGCTGATATAATCAATCGGTTCAGAAAGTACATGTTAATTTCCTTAGATAAATACAAAAGTTTAATGACTTTGACAAATATAGTCTGACATGTGACCTGTTTTCTTTCGGTGCGCTTACATAGATTGTTTTAAAATAAATAATTAAAAGGTGTAAAATCAATCTGTGTTATTGAAAAGCTTGCAAATACACACACACAAAAAAAAATCTCAGTAATCTCACTAATTGTATTGGTATACGCAGATATTTATATTTTTTAACTTTTCGAACACAAAAGGTAAAGTAATAATAATACTATTTTTACTTGTATTGGTTAAATGGTTAAGAAGCTATTGCTTATAGATTGAAATTCTTCTTTGTTAATTACAATTTTTATTTGTATATTTTGCTTTATGCCTTCTATCTATGCTGTATTATGCAGACTATACACTGAGCCATGAAAGGATGGACCTTTCTGACTGAATTTATCAGAGCTTATAAACGGCTTATAAAACTAACTTAAATCTTGAAGATACTCAACATCCTCTTTAAGCCTTTAATTAACCACTGTTGAGCTGCAGGTTTTGGGATCACGAGCTATGGGCGGTATTTTTGCAGTTTTTATATCAAAACTTTTTTTTTTTTGCCAAAATAAATGAAATTTTGCTCCAGTAGAAAAAGAGTTTGGTCTTAACAGTTCTCGGAATGTATACCAAGGATATCGTAGAATTGAATGACAACTTTCTCTGTACATTTTAAAAGTTTCTCATCTGATGCTGCTATGCTCATGACAAATATTCAACTGTTATCACCATGGTAAGAAAATTAAATTATTTGTTTCTACAGGAGATTTATTTATTTATTCAGGCAAAAAAAAAAAGTTTTTCTGTAAAAATCTGCAAAAACACTTCTCTTAACTCGCGTTCACTATGTTCCCACCTTAAGATCCACTGCCGAGCGGCAAAACACCCAAAGATTAATGTCGCAAGTCAAGGTAGCATTAAACTGTCACCATGCTGTCATGTTCTATTTGCCACCACACCCATGAACCACTCCCAACTCTGTTGGGAACAACATCGCTATAATGTATAGCCTTCCCCTACATAAGTACACTTGTTATTTCAATATCAGTTTTCACTACAAGAGAAACATTGTATTGGTGTAAGGCTGGTTGCGTGAATAATAATAATAATATTTAGCACCGCATCTTATTACCCGTCCGGGTTATACGCTTTCAGTACTAATTACGTTAATTATTTAGGAATTGAGAAGGTTGAATTAGAGGAAGTGAACTCCGCATTTGCGTGGAGGGAGAGTGGAAAACCATTTAGGAAAAACCACCCCCAGTTCACCCGACCGAGATTCGAACCCCGATCTCCCCGCCCTAAGCAGTCGAACTCAACACGACAAGTGCGTTAGCCAACTAAGTTGTGTGAAGACTTAGAGTTATGGCAGATATCATTAATGGCACGATCATTTTCTACAGAATCATTTGTTTTATGTATTTACTCGTAGCCCTGTTAACAGTAGACCTCGCTTCCTCCATGTTCTTATCATTACTACAGTCTTATTAGTAGTTCTGTGCACTGTAGACCTCCTTCCCTCCATGTTAACATCGTTACTACAATCTTACTATTAGTTCTGTGAACAGTAGACCTTGCTCCCTCCATGTTATTATCGTTACTACAGTCTTACTAGTAGTTCTGTGAACCCTAGACTTCACTCCCTCCATGTTCTTATCGTTACCACAGTCTTAAGATTTATCTTTGCGTATAAAGTTATTATTATTATTATTATTATTATTATTATTATTATTAGCACCGCGTCTTACTACCCGTTCGGGTTATATACACTTACGCTAATGTGTAATGGTAGGGTGATTGTGAGATGAAATGGAGGACCTACAGTTTAACGTGGAATCCGAACCACGGTGGAGGCCTGGCATTCCCCACATTCACAAGATGTCTTGTCAGAGGTGAAGGAAGGGTTTGGTAATCAGATAAATCT